>QODF01000086.1:2395653-2486351 GCA_024372805.1 Oostethus manadensis
CACACACACACACACACCCGACCCCGACCCCAACCACCGCCCTGGACTGGGGTTGGCAGCCAATCGCAGGGCACCCCCTTAGTAATAATAATATTAATAATAATAATAGGCAGCAAATCCCAACTAACAGCAACTGTACCGTATATTGTACCACTGCAATCAACAACTTTAACTCCCAGGTGTACCTAATGATGTGGCTGGTGGCTATATGCCACCATAGTGACATAAACACTTACAAAGCTATCAGATGCAGAGATTTGGCAAATTGAACTTTTCATCTACAAGTACACAAATGCTGCCTTCAGGGTAAATTTGCTTTTATGCTATCATCTCCCCCTGCAGCTCTCCCATGCTTCCTTCCTTTGGTTTGACATAGATCATCCTCTCTGTTGGCTTATCGGGGACTGCTGTGTTGGTCTGGTTCTTGGAATACCCTCATTACTGTTTGGGTGAGAGGTTAGCGCTAGGCTAAAGGATGATGGGGTTAATTATGATGTTCCCAGAATTACAGCGTGATATCAGATCGTGCCCTCTCCAGTCGTCTTATCTCCCCTTTCCTCTGCAGTCGCCGCTTTAGATCTCTCCTTCACCCTCTAATTCTAGTTGCACTTTGAGACAGAATCAACATGCAGGAGGTGATAAAATTGTACCAATATAAAAGCTGTGATGTAAACGTTTTCCAGTTTTAGACCCAACAGAAAACTGAGCTCTGAAAGACCACAGTTTGATCATCTGCTCACATTAGCCAGTGAGTCAATCCGTCAGTTTACTTTAATTCTGACAAAAGGAACAATGTGGACACTCAGTAACATTAGAGTCTTGTGCTCTGGAACTGTATTTACTCTGCTGTATTTACTGCGTATCAAATCAGGTTCGCGGGTTTTTCCAAAATATTAATACAAAAATTCAAAATAAAAAAAAAAAAATGAAAAAATACAGCCATATCGGCAGCCATATTGCTAAAAAACGCTTTGTTTCATGTTGGTGCGCGAGAGTGAAGATTTTCCTGCATGCCAAACAAAAAGATGAGTTGACTCAGAGTACATGCCTGTACTGTACACGGGCATTCATACAAGGGGTGTGATTGGTTCCCGGCGCGACATCGACCAATGAAAGCACGAGTTGATTTATCCCGTGAGCTGACTGGCTGCGCATCATCGCAGATCATCAAAGACCTCCTTGAGATGACAAAGTCTGCAAGTGAGAAAGAAAACAAAGAGGAAGACAAAGAAGAAACTGAATAGCTTAGCCTTACCCTGGAGAACCTGCAACAGTTGTGCAACATGACAAGGACAATGCAACAATTTGCACAAGACTTTGACGATAGTATGGTTCGTGGAGGTTCGCAATCGTGTTGACAGGGTTATGTCCTTGTACAGGGGAATTTTGAAGCAAAAGAAAAAACAAAGACAACAACTACCCATCACCATGTTTTTCTCCATGGTAAAAAACCCAGCTATATCGTCAGCGCCTCCAGCAGAAGAGTCCCCGAGTGAACCTAAAGCCTCTATAAATCAAGTGACAGCCTCTCCTCACCACCAACACAAGCCTCATAGCCTCTCTCAGAAGGCAATGTTAATGAATGTTAATTACTGTATAAGGTTTTATAATTAAAGATTTAAGTAAATACGTGTACTGCTATTGTGTTTGTTTTAAATTTTAAACATTCTGGTACCCACATACACATACACGAAAATTCCTAGGGCGAGGCAAATCCTACTTTGCGGTTTTCCACTTTTCATTGGGGGTTATGGCCAAAATTAATCGCAAAAAACGAGGGATCACTGTATACAAGTGAAGTGAAAAATGTATTTAAATAGGTGTGAAACCGTTGTGGTGTAGGATTAAATGATATTTGCTTCTTCCTACTCCTTCTGGACATGTGGAACTGTGAATTGTAATATGTGATGTATGTGTGTGTGTATGTGTAAGTGATGTAACTTGTATGCATGTTCAAGTATAATTAAACCATTATCATGAATATTCAGGTGAATTGTACACATCCATGCCCTAAATTAAGCATTTTGGCAAAATTAACGAAAATACAAATATAAGGCATTCAAAAGACGAATGTATGCATTCCAAAATATGTAGTAAAATACAGTATCTGTAACTTGATATATGAAGCAGTGCCTGGGAAGGGACGTGTGTGACTTCAGCTTGCTAGAGGTTACTGTTGATGAAACAACAGCCATTGCAGGAAATGCACTATCACTGCTAACTTGTGAGTCATATTTTTGTCTAAGGTGGCTTATTTTATGTTATTATGTCTACTATATTGGGCAATGCAAGTCTAAAGGTGACAATAGGAAACATATTTCATGTCTACATGTCTTCTAACAATGGTTGAAATTGTATTTAGAAGGTCATAAACCACTTTTCTATGCTCTAATTATGAAAATATTCTATTTATTAATATTGAATCATGCTTTGTGGAAATTCTCTTAGGTTTTGGAATCAATTAACCCCAATAAAGAAAGCACAACTGCATATTCTTACTCTATGAAGTGTTTTCTTCAATAAAGGCCAAAATACAGCATTGCTGCAGTTTCCATTGCAGCATGCTTTTGTTGTTGGGACCTTGTGCATGTGAGTGATGCTTGCTGCTTTACAATTGTCCATTTCGTACGATATATATATTGTACCTTTTTATGATCCATCCATCCATCCATTTTCTATACCGCTAATCCTCATTAGGGTCGCGGGTATGCTGGAGCCTTATTATTAATAACATGATTACGCTGATCAAACTACTTTAATGACACGTTGCTACACCACTCCGGCTAGCTACTAGTGGTGTAGTTAGTTTTTTTTAAATCTGTTTTTATATCTTTAGAACTCAACAAAAAGAGAAAGACCTACTGTGGTGTAAAAATTTGTTTGCTCCTACTGATTTTCTTTTTTTTTGCATGTTTGTCACACTTAAATGTTTCTGATTATCAAACAAATTTAAAAATGAGTCAATGACAACACAACTGAGCACAAAATGCAGTAAGGAAGAAAACAATTCCAAACCTACCTGTTCTTGTGTGAAAAAGTGATTACCCCCCATGTTAGAACATACAGTAACTAAACCGAGATTAATTAAGATCTATCAGTCTGGAAAAAGTTCAAACGCTGTTTCTAAAGCTTTGGAACTGCAGCAAACCCCAGTGAGAGCCATTATCTGCAAATGGTGAAAATGACCACAAAAGCAAATCAACAACTCATCCAAGAGGTGGTAAAAGACACCAAAACAACATCTAAAGAACTACAGGCCTCTCTTGCTTCAATTAAGTTCAGTGTTCATGGCTCCACCATAAGAAAGAGACTGGGCAAAAACGGCTTGCATAGCAGAATTCCAAGACAAAAACCATTGCTGAACAAAAAGAACACAAAAGTTCATCTCAGTGTTGTTGCTGCTTCAGGACCTGGAAGACTAGCTGTCATAAATGCAACCATGAAGTTTCCTGTCTACCAAAAATGGAGAATTTCTCCATATTAAAATATGACTTGACTGAGTACTATCGGTTTGTAAAAACGCTATTATAAATATATTATCAAAGCTTTGGGACGGCAGTGATCCACAGTGAGAGCCATCATTCACAAATGGAAAAAACATGGAAAGACAGTATGGTTGTGAACCTTCCCAGGACTGGTCGGCCAATTAAAATGACTCCAAGAGCAAAGTGACGACTCATCCAAGTGGTCACAAAAGACCCCACAACAACATCCAAAGAACTGCAGGCTTCACTTAGTTAATGTCGGCATTCATGTCTCTTCCATAAGAAAGATACTGGGCAAAAATGGCCTGCAGGAGACAAAAACCACTGCTGAACAAAAATAACATTAAGGCTTGTCTCAATTTTGGCAGAAAACATCTCGATGATACCCAAGACTTTTTGGAAAAGTCTGTGGTCTAACAAGATAAGAGTTTAACTTTTTGCAAGGGGGTGTCCCATTACATCTCATGTCAAAGTAACGCTGATCCAAAACACCAGCAAGCCCACCGATTGCTGAAGAAAAACAAAATGAAGACTTTGGAGTGGTCTAGTCAAAGCCCTGACTTGAATCCTATTGAGATGATGTGGCATGACCATACAAAGGTGGTTCATGCTGGAAAACTCTCCAATGTGGCTGAATTACAACAATTCTGCAAAGATGAGTGGGCCAAAATTCCTCCACAGCGCAGTAAGAGACTCATTGCAAGTTATCACAAACGCTTGATTGCAGTTGTTGCTGCTAAGGGTGGCCCAACCACTTATTAGTTTTAGGGGGCAATCACTTTTTCCACACAGGGCCATGTAGGTTAGGTATTTCTCCTTTAATAATAAAGACTTTCATTAAAAAAACGTTTTATTAAATGTTGTGTTCAGTAGTGTCCTTTTCATGTCTCACTTAGGAGTGTGCATGATGGGCAAAATTCCCAAAAAGGTGCAGTTTTCCTATAGGGTGAGTGAGCCATGAGTTTGGCTAACTCAGGTTGGTAAACCCTTTGAACAGCACACAAATAACCCACAGGCCAATTGTGTTGTGTTATTCCTTCTATATAAATGAATATAATACACAATTCAACCCGTATTGTTAACTCAGGGTCAGTGCTAGCATGTGAAAGCAGAAGTGCTTGATGGGGAACTTTTTTGTATTCATTGGACTTGATTTGCTTTTTGTATTGCTTATATCAAAGATAGTTTTAGTTAACTTTATAAATTGTTACAAGGACCCTTAAAAAGTTAGGAGAGGGGACTGCCAAGCAAAAATCTTTGTAAAACACATTTTAGTGTCTCTAAGTAACTTTATACATTTCAAGAAGACATTATATGCATTTTTCCTGATATTAAAACAGGAGTAGTCAGGCCACATGTGCAGGTCAAAGTAAAAGCAAGTGTGAGCAATTGTAGCTTGTGCATGTAGTGGTGAAGTAAATGTCCCAGAAACCTGCAGCCTGAGTCTCATTCAGTTATTACTCAAGGTAGAAGGGGATTTGCCCTGAAGTCAAAACATTACAAATGTCAGCCTTGGAGAAGCAGACAAAACCCCTCTGTGCTTCTGACCAAAGTCTGGAGACCCAACAGGAAGTGCTAACAATCGTAAATATATTAGGCTCCAATTTCGTGGACCAGGCTCAGGCGAGGGGCATCTTCGCCTCGCCTCGCCTCGCCTCGCCTCGCCTCGCCTGCGCCTGGCCAATGGGGCGTCTTTTAGGCACATTTTGCAATTCCGTGCCAGGTGCGGCCTGGCATCAGTACGCCTTCGTCCCTCCTACCGGCACAAATGGCAAAGAGGGAGGAGAGAAGGCGTGACTTTAACACAGTTGGGTCAAATTTTCACCAATCAAATGTGCTCCTCTCCTCACCTTTAAATGCTCCGTTGGCGAAGCGCATTGCAAATTTCGTCGAATATGGTGGACATTGGAAGACGGCCAAACTTCTCCCAGACAGAAAGTGATGTTTTGGTCCGGGAGGTCAAAGCTAGCAGTGGCCAAATATATGGCCACGCGGGCTGACCTCCACGGGCTGATGATGCAAAAAGCGGTCTTGGGTTGAGATTACAAGGGTTAATCAAGGTTGTCCTGACGTAATATCAACTGTTGACCAGTGATAAAAACAGTTCAATGATGTCGGAAGAAGGGCAAAACAAAAACTATCAGAGCACCAGAGGCACAAGGTGACCACCGGGGGCGGCCTCTCAACCAGTGTGACACTGGGCTCGGCGGGGGGCCATTGCGTCCTCCACCCTCTCAGCTGTCAATATTGAGGGTTTTGGTGGGGTTGAGGTTGGTATTACAGGTAAGGTAAGCATTTTTTCCCCACTAATAAAGACATTTATATTTAGTACCCTATATTTGAACACCGAGTAAACAAAAACTGCATAATGGGGATGAAATCCTGTGCGTAAAAGACGCTCGTGGTCTCACTTGTGTTTGCATATGAGATACCCAATTCCTTATGATCATTTTTCCAATTCTCAGTTACACAATCAAAGATGTCAGTACGTTTGATTAACCCTTTATTTGCAATTAACCACATTCATATCAGATCCACCGGCAACCGACAATGAGGAGGAGGAGGGAGACAGTCAATAGAGATCAAAATGTACAGTATGTGCTGATTCAGATAGATACTTTAAACAATGGTTGTTGTGATTATTAAATGCATTCAAATGTGACTGACATTGTGTAAACCGGCTTGTGGGGTTTTGGTGACGTGTGCGCACTGTGCGCCATTCAGCTAAATTACCACTAGATGGCTCCGCTTCGCATAACGCCGAGAGTAGGTCGGAGCTGGCGAGCATTCAGCGCACCTTCAGCGGAGCCTTTTGGCACATAATTGTCACTATGCCAGGCTGAATCAGTTGGCACCGCCCCCTGCTGTGCTGCCACACCCATCGAGGCGCTCCTCGGTCTACCGAATTACCAAAATGGCTGCGCACAGGTTAGTGGTTGGTTACGGCAGATGAAATTACGACTGCGCGGCCTGTGCCACGCTGCGCCGCCTATGAAATTAGAACCCAATGACTCCACTTTTCTCAGATCCTTTGTGGCTAGAATGTGATGTATCTATGTAATATATGTGTGATGATCTGTGCTAATTGATTCATTGACGACTCTATATTGTCCAGGTATAAAGGTGTGAGTGTGAATGCTTGTTTGTCTATATGTGCCCTGCGATTGACTGGCGACCGGTCCAGTGTGTAGCCCGCCTCTCACTCAAAGTCAGCTGATTAAGGCTCCAGCATACCCGCGCAATCCTAATGAGGATAAGAAGCATAGAAAACGGATGGATGAATTGATGATAGTGGTTCCGTGTTGTCGCTTTGGAGAAAAGATCATGGATGGATAGTCTTTAACTTCCAGACTGGGGAGGCCAGCGTATTACCGCTATTCAAAAGTTTTTAATGATGATTACAAAATGATAAACGGCACGTCTAATTACTTGAATCAGCAGACCAGTGCACTTTTTGAAGTTCTAAGGTCGACACACATAAAAGGTCAATGTGAATCATCCTCCTGTGGGACTTTAAATTGTTTGTTTGCTGTTGTCATTATACAAACGACTCAGGAGGCATATGAGTGGTTGCGAGCATTTGTGGGACTATGTCTCATGTGCATAGGTTCTGTGTACCGTACTGTATGCTGTTGAAATGTTAAAAGGCTCAAGGTGGAAGCATGGGTCAGTCATGATTGACATGATTTGGTTGTTTGTGTGGATTGTACCTAGTTAGATATCTTTGCTTTTGGCAGGAGTCTAGAAGCCTTGGGAGTTGGTGTGAGATGACAATATTCTACGGTCCAAACACAACATATGTACTGTACAGTCATTGATTCCATACCCAACTGTGATGAGTGAATTTCCACACAGTAAGATTCCTTCTTTATAAATACAATATTTTCATAGTTATGGCATAGAAAGCCTGTTTATGACCTTGTAAATATGTTTTTAACATTATTAGAGGCCTCTAGACATGAAATACCACCCTAATAGTCACCTTTACATTTGTGTTACCCAATATAGTAGATATTATCACAGAAAATAATGCATTTAAGACAAATAATGCTCGTGCTTGTGCGTGTCGCAGTAAATGTGTTCTGTGTATTGAACAGACAATGACGTCGGGCTTTCAGAGTTACAGTAACTTTTATCTTGTTGTGGGTTACTGCCACAACAGTAGCTTGTATTATTTTCATTATTATAATTATTATTATTATATTATTATTGTGCCTGTTGTGAGATATTATTATATTATTATTGTGCCTGTTGTGAGATAAATTTAAACCTACAATAAAGGTCAAATGTATTTATATAGCACATTTCCAAAAGTTCAATTGCCCAAAGAGCTATACGTCAGCCAATAAAATACAAAATACTTCACAAACATACCCAAGTGTTAAAAGCAGATCAAATGTTCAAAGAAGGCTATTCCAAAGTCTTGGACCTGCAACAGAAAAGGCCCTATCGCCCCGAGATTTAAGATTAGATATTTGGGTGGTTACAAGCAACTGTGAGCATGACCTCATCCTTCTAGAGGGAACATGAAGAAACAATAAGTCAGATAAATATGAAGGAGAGAGACCATTTAGTGATTTGAAAAGAAAAAGTATAAGGAGGCCAGACAGGATATGTTCCTGTCTCGGTGCCAGTTAACAGGTGAGTAGCTGCGTTTTTAACCAGCTGGAATTGATGACTGGTCCAGACCACAATACAAGGAGTTGCAGTAGTCCAATCGGCAAGTAATAAACAAATGAACATCATGCTCCAACATGACAGCGGGAAGGTAAGGTTTCACCTTAGCTAACTGATTCAAATGGAAGAATTGGACCACAGCGCCTAGTTATTTACAGATTAAAAAAAAAAAATCCAAAAGCGCGCCGAGGTTTTTTACATGTGGTTGGCGGAGTGATGATAACGGGCTTAATACACTGTCAACACCGTCTAAAAGAGCTGTATTGCCAAAAATAAAAATGTGTTTGTTTTTCTCATTAGGCTTAGGGATGTTAAGAGACATCCACAACTTAATATCATTGAGACCCATCAATAAAGCAAAAAAGAAACAGTAATAAAAGTGTGTTGTTTCAGTGATCAAGTCTGGTACTTGTCTCACAGAATAATTACTGACACATTCACAATTAGAATTCCTCTTTTTAATGGTATATTGTTTTGAAAAATGTTGTTCATTACCAACGTAGACGTTTGAAAATGCTTAATTTAGGCAAAATAAATGTAAAATATGCATATGATTTACTTATAACCGGCCATACTCAGTCACAAAACAGCATCATTTATTAAGTAATTGATTATTTAAAAACCGTGCTAGAGTCATTCATTCATTTTCTATGCCGCTTATCCTCATTAGGGTCGTGGGTATGCTGGAGCCTATCCCAGCTGGCTTTGGGCGGGAGGCGGGGTACACCCTGGACTGGTCGCCAGTCAATCGCAGGGCACATATAGACAAACAAACATTCACACTCTAATAAACTATTTAGATTCGCCAATTAACCTAACATGCATGTTTTTGGAATGTGGGAGGAAACCCGAGTACCCGGAGAAAACCCACACACGCACACAGAGATGCCCAACGGAGATTCAAAGCCTGAACCTCCTGACTGTGAGGCCAATGTGCTACCCACTCATCCACCGTGCGTCCATGCTAGAGTCAAGTCACAAAATGTAAAATAAAAAGTAAAAAGGGTATGTACATTGTGGGAATGTGTGTGCCAGTGTTTTTGGAGAATTGGTTCATAACTCTGCATGTAGATTAGAGATGTACCTCCTGAGGTGTGGATAACTGTTTTGAGGTTAGTTTGGCAGTGCCATGTTGCTACAATTAAAGTCTACCGCTCCCTCCCAGCGACTCTGTGTATGTGTGTGAGAAAGAGAATAATAATTGAATCGAGCTCCATGTCTCTACCTGTGGCGAGTGTCTGTGATGTAATTAACGTTCTCTCCCAATGTATCAGAAGGAATGGAGATATGCGGCTTAGCGAGAGTCTGATTTACTGTGACATACTGACATGGCGTGTTTGTGTTTATGTTAAATATTTAAATGCTATTTGGTGTTGGAACCTGAATTCTGTCCTAACTGTGAACCATCCTTATTAGTAAGTGCTTCCTACTCTGTACTCAATTAAGTTGTCCCACCTGAGGCTTGTCATACTTTATTTTAAACCACCGTATTATGATGTCCAATATTAAAAGTCTGACCACTTGGCAGTTTCTGCCTTTTTTTTGTTGGTTTTCCAAGTAGCTTGTTTTTATTCTCAAAAAAGACTTACAGGTTTGCTTTTAGTTGTTGACTGACGCCTCATTAGGACACCTAACCACGACACCTACAGGAAGTGAAAATGAAAGAAAATGTAAAGGTGGCCACTCTTTTGTAGCTCTTCTGGGACGGCTTTCAACAAGGCTTTTGGAGTGTGAATGATAGCATTAGTAAAAACATGACACTGATAAAGTGAAAAAGTACATTCAGAGGGTGAGTAATCCATCTATTCCAACCCTTGATCGACTTTTAGATTAATGCACTGATTGATTCTTTGTCTGGGAATGTGCATTGAAAAAGTTAAAGTAGCTTTGTTTAAAGACTTTATACTGCCCGCTTGTGGTGTTGCTACTCTAATGCTAAACATAATAAGCTGAGGGTTGCATACAATGATGCTCTCTGTTGAGGGTCGTTCGCTGGACAAGTGCCTGGTATTCGTCTGGTATTCGTTCAGAATAATGTAATTACTTTAAATGCTGTTATAACAAATTTTATTTACAAATTCATGATGAGTCAAATCTCCGTTGAGCATCTCTGTGTGGAGTTTGCATGTTCTCCCCGTGCATCCATGGGTTTTCTCCAGGTACTCCCCACATTCCAAAAACATGCATGCTAGGTTAATTGGTGACTCTAAATTGTCCATCGGTATGAATGTGAGTGTGAATGATTGTTTGTCTGCCCTGCGATTGACTGGTGTATCCCGCCTCTTGTCCAAAGTCAGCTGGGATAGGCTCCAGCATACCTGCAACCCTAATGAGGATAAGCGGCATAGAAAATAGATGGATGGAAGGAATTCAGGATGAGGCTTATGGTCTCGCAAATAAGTGCTTTTATCAGCCCAAAGCGGAGCAGTGACGTATACAGCTCTGTGCTCTGGAAGCACTGGGGACACTGCTTATATGGATTATAGTCTGTTTTGTAGCCTTGTGTATTTTGTTTGTTTGTTCTTTATATGTTTGTTTTTATATGGACCTTTATGTGTCTGATTCAATGAAAAGATTGTCCATTTGGTGGATGTTTATGTTTTTATGTTTTTGACTAACTGATCTTACCTGTCCAATCATCAATTTATTTTCTCCCCAAAACGAATCATCCTGTGTGGGCCAGTCAGAGGGAGCATGGCCACCTTAGGCGGCTCTAAGGGATGAGATCCTCTCACTTGGAATGGAAGTGTAAAACAATCTGATGGTTTCCCTTAAATCTTTGTGACACAAATCCCACTGCCATTGTGGTTATAATTCACCGTTTTATTTTGAAGCCTGATCGTCTCTCTTTGGTATTAACACAAATACACAAAGAAACAGACTCCACTCCACTGGGGCATGCATCTTCTCGTATATAAAAACAATTTACTCACAAAAGCACATTTAAATGGACAAATAACACATGAATCAGAATAGTGTTTTTATGTGTATTTTATTGTCTCATTGCCTCAAGGGAACACCATCAAACCATAGAATATGTGATAAATTACCTGACAGAATGGATTATCAGAGAATGGATCACACATAAAGCACAACCTCCTGTGGTGTAATCTCTCCTGTTTATAAGTAACAAAATGAGCATCCAATGTACATAGACCTTTAGTGTATTGGAGTTGTGTATTTAAAGACTGAATATATTTGTACAAAAAACAAACTAGCATAATACAATGCTGCATGTATATTATCTATACAAATGTATTAATATATAAAATACACAATTTACAAGAAAATGGTTATTTATTCCATAAATGTGTATTTTCACAGGCAGTGATGGATAACAACGTAGAGTCTGTTGTTTATTTGGTGAAAACTAACTTTGCACATAAAGAATATGTGCCTGTGTATCTTATAAAACAAGACACTACAAAGCATCCCCATAAAAGCTGCATGTACAAGCTGTGCAGTCTGTTGCTTTTCATTTCATTCAAGCGCTAACAAGAAGCAACTTGGTGGCCCAAACAAGGCACCGCTACTGTAAACTGCATGGTGCAGCAGCATTTTAATGGTGAATGTAGAAACGGACACATTTCAGTAGGTGTAAAAGGTACTACCCATGTGACAGGAAATGACATCTTATAATAACCATTTGGTGAGCTTTCACCTGGATTTATGACTAAGTATGCTCTTCTTCTACTCTTGAGCTTGTATGACTATTGTCTGTAATAGTGTTATTTTGTTCTATTATCCAATGTCCAATTTCCTATAATTTTGAGTGCAACTGTATTTGTCCCATAGTTATGGCAGAGTACTTTTATTCATATGGTATTTAATCAAGTTTATATTTAATACACTGAAACTTTGAATATCAAACCTTGTGATCATACAATTCAAATATGTCCTTTAAAAATGTCCAAAATGCACATCTTTTTTGAGCAAACAATCTTCCTTTCTTTTGCTTTTTCTTTGGCTTTTCAGACATTTTTTCTGCAAAGAGAAAAAAAAAATATGCCTGAAGTTACCATTTTAGTGGGTCCCAAAATGATTTATCACCAAGGATACCTAATACAGTATTGGCTTTTTGGCAATATCCGATATGCCGATATTGTCCAAATCTCAATTTCCGTTTCAAATCAACCGATACTGATACCAATATGTGTAATACCACATATCTCCTGTTATGGAAAAAGTCTTTATCTATCCCTTGAGAAGTCAAGCATAACATGCTAATCTGGCAAACGCTTGAAGACCAAATATCTGTTGGATACAGCATCTGCAATTAGCTTCTTGATGTGGTTGTTCCAACTCCAGTAAGCAAACAGCTGAGAAATACTTGGTCACGGCAAAGCGTGACTCGAGGAACTGTACAATATTTTCAGGCATCTTGCACCATACAAAAGGGCTGGTTATCCGGTATGATTTATACGTTCCATGATTTTATAATTGATGACTTTTACCCTGGGAATTGGAAGCATTGAAAGAAGAAGTTTTGGTTCTGGCTCGCATAAACGTTTTGCAGTCATTGCAAATTGCAAGTGTAATATCCGAAGGAGACACTAGGAAATAATTCCAAACCACACACAGTGTTAGTTGGGCACAGGGCGAGCAAGCTTCTTCCTGCAGCCACCAACGCTTTTTTATTCACTTCATGACACGGTTTATTACCTCATCATTTGCGCACGTTGGAGAGACCATGTCTCTCAGCTGGCCTGGGAAGGCCTCGGCATCCGCTGGGAAGAGCTAGATGAAGTGGACGGGGAGAGGGACCTCTGGGCTTCCCTGCTTGGGTTGCTGCCCCCGCGACCCGACCTCGAATAAGCGGAAGAAAATGGATGGATGGATGGATCATTTGCACATCAGTTCCGTCATAAGAGAGCCCATAGGTCTACATACAGAATTTTTTAAACATTTGCTTTCATTATAGGGAAAAGCCCAATACCGATATTCACCAATATTACATTTTTATGCCAATATTGGGCCAATGTTATCGGACATCCCCAGTTATCACCTATCTATCTATCGGTTACCAAGTGTTTTATTGTTTTCATGTTTTATTATTACTTTTAACATTACTTTAATATTATGTCATTTTACAACTTGCTTCTCCACTTAGTAGTGACTGTATGGCACTGGAACATAATATTGCTTTTTCCATTATTTCCATAAAATTATTAAATTAGAGTAATTTCTTTCAGACATGCTCAGCAATTAGGAAGAATCACTTTTTCAATTTAAAAACTAATCAACAATAGAAAATAAAATAAGATATGGCACATGGAACACAATGTGTACCAAGTATTCAGACCTTTAAATACAAAATTGACTAGCAAATTAAACAATCCCGAAAATAAGCCTGTTTTTGGCAAAATGCTTAGAAAAAGATTATAAAAAAACTTATAAAAAATTCTGTTTTACTATCAAGCCATTCACAACTGGTAGGGTACAATGAAAATTATATATATCATATTTCTTAGCAACACAATTATTATTTGATTACTTCATTATCTTAAAATTGAATAACTCCTCCTCTGTTGTTTGATAACTTGCTTTTCTAGAATGTCTATGTGATATGGCTGCATGTCTCCAGGCCGCTAGTGTGTCTGAGTGACAAACAGAAGTAATGAAAAGCTTTTACTCTCTTGGGAGAAAGTTATTTGGTGCCCCCTGCTGCTTTGCATCTAGAAATCTCCAGACCACGACTACAATACCACATTTTAAACAGAGGAAAAAAAACACGCCTTCTTTTCCATTCCACTCAATTTTTCTCCTCTTATCTAGATCTGGGTTGCAGGGGCAACAGTCTCAGTAGGGAATCCCAAATCACCTCTTCCAGCTCCACTGGGAGGACCCCAAGGCGCTCCCAGGCCACCTGTGAGACATAAACCCTCCAACGTGCCCTAGGTCTGCCCCAGGGCCTTCTCCCAGCTAAGAATACCCCTCATCAGGGAGGCACCCAGACCAAATACCCGAGCCGCCTCAACTGGCTCCACTCGATGTGAAGGAGCAGCAGTTCTACTATGAGCTCCTCCTAAATGGCTGAGCTCCTCACCCTATCTTTCAGGGCAAGTTCATGTTCATATGTGAGGGTGGGAACATATATTGACTGTTAAATTGAGAGCTTTGCCTTCCTGCTCAGCTCTCTCTTCACCACGACTGTCAGGTACAGCATTACTGCAGACGCTGCACCGATCCGTCTGTTAGTCTGTCGCTAACCCCAAGATACTTGAACTCCTTCACCTAGGGCAAGATCTCGCTCCCAATCCGGAGTGTGCAAGCCACTCTTTTCTGACTGAGAACCATGGACCCGGATTTGGAGGTGTCGAGTCTCATCCCATAAGCTTCACCCTCAGCTGCGAACCGCCCCAGTGAACCCTTGAGGTCACAGCCTGATGAGGCCATCGGGACCACATAATTTGTGAAGTAGCAGAGAAGAGATTCCAAGCCTATACCAGTCCAGGGTGTAACCCGCCTCTCACCCGAAGTCAGCTGGGATAGGCTCCAGCATACCCCCGCGACCCTAATGAGGATAAGCGCCATAGAAAATAGATAAATGGATGGATATCCCAAAGCCCTTAAAAAGGACCCTGTTGGTGCCTTGGCTATGCCTAGAAATTCTGTCCATGAAGGTTATGAACAGATGAACGGATTTGCTAGTTGCGGGAAATATGGTTTCATTCCATTCCATTCCATTTTACTCCGCTTATCCGGGTCCGCGTGGCGAGGACAGCAGTTTCAGTAGGACAGTTTTGATATAATCAGTACAAAAATAACTGCAAAAGAAAAACAAACAAAAATAAGTTTAAACATTTATGTCCGATTGTGGGGACAGCTGGACTGTTCAGCAGCCATGATTTAAGATGTTTAGTAAATGAGCAGAGGGTGGGCAAATCACATGGCATTGTATTGCGTTCTATTTGTACATTCTATATTGTATTCTCTACTGCATTAAGTCTGATTAATACAGTAAAGAAATGACCGGACTGATGTAACTGCAAGCCTGCTCACAGTCATTGTGACATACTCACCAAATATTTCTGAAATAGAACAGGTCTTATCTTGCTCTGATCATTTCAAAGTTATCCAAAGATGCACCCATGATTATATGGATGCAAAGATCAAAGGATTGTGTTTTTGTGGCAGGGAGGAAGAGAGACTGGGTGGGAAACAAAGAAAAAAATGTGTAAAGTATGGAGAAAAGTGAGGCAAAACGCACCCCTGTGTGCTTAGGCCGGGACACTTGTGCTTCCATTGCAGAGCTTTGCAGCAGAAGCATGGCTCTAAATGTCCTTTTCAGCCTTCAGGTTAGCTCTTCTCTTTATGAGAACACACACACACACACATTCACACACACAGACTGGTCAATCCAGCAAACATCTACCTACCTTACTAAACTGTCCCCTCTACACACACACACACACACACACACACGCACGCAGGTGCAGGCGAGTTATCATTACTTTGCCCTCAGGAGCACTATCATTCAAACTGTAATTCAGTCAGAAGTTGATATACTAGTGTGTGTTTGTGTGTGTTCTGTATGTATCGCGGTGAATGGACTTGCGTGTGCCTGTATGTGTGTGTGTGTGTGCTTATGGGTGTGTGATATAATGGCAGGCCAAAAGGGGAAGAGAGAAATAGAGGGACTGGAAACTCTAAGGTATTCCTTCGCTTTTATTATCATGATGTAGCCAAGGGCGGAGAGAGAGGGGTGTGTGTGTGTCTGTGTGAGTGTGTGTGATAGATGGAGAAAAAGACAGATAACCAGAGAACAAGAGAGAAAAGAAGAGAGAAAGAACCAGTAATCCAGTTCTTCCTTTGGGCTTCCTTTTGAGTGCTACTTTTTGGCTAAATCACAGTATGAGTGTGTGCGTGTGTGTGTGCGTGTGTGTGTGTTTGTGCGCTCACGCTCTTTCACTGTTTGCATGTGACCACTTTTTATTGTTGGTATATTTTGATTGGTCCACCTAAAAAATGCTTAGATGCACTCCTTTCACCATATATTGTGTGTTTGCATAGTTTATATGCATGTTTTTGTCTGTAATAAAAGTAACCGCCTCCTTCAATTAACCCCTAACATGCTTCCTCAGCCTCACTGACTTCTCACATCACGACACCATTAGTGATTTTTCCTATGAACAACAAAGAGAATGAGTGAGGACCTCATTGTTCCGGCAACACACCAAAGTGCAAAATTAGCAGCAACAGATGGAGGAAGCAGTGAAAATGCTGATGGTTCTCAGCAGTTGAAGCGAAGTGCTGCTTTAATGCTTGGACAAGGATTGACTGATGGAGAAGCACCATGTTGTGTGTGTATGTTAAGATGTTGGTGCTGCTCCAGTTGTCCTGGAACACCAGAAATACCATATTAGGTTCCTTAAATTGTGCAGGTTATGTGGCACAAGAGAAATTACAAATAATTGCCTGCCCTCATTATGAAAATGAGCCTCTTATGCATGACTTATATGAATATATGCTTGTTAATAACCTTGGAAAATAAGATATTGTGTCCACTCTTACACTGAAATTTGTGAGCGTTAGTAATAATTACATTGTGCTTTAATTGCTGCAGTATTTTCTGAAAATGCAATACAACTAGGACTCGGAGTACAAATGTTGCTATCTATGTCGCAAAAAACTTGAACTAACAGAAAAACAAGCTTTCATCATAGGTTGGAATCATCTCACAACAGGCACAATAATCTCTGAAAATGCCTACTAAAAACACAGGCCACTTTTGCTGTAGTAATCCACGCCAAGCTAAAACTCAACTCTGAACCGCCGACGTCACTTCCCGTCTGCCCGCCACTCCGGTAGGGAACACATTCATACACAAGCATTTCATAACACACCAGCAGAGTCTTATTTATGTATTATATTCTGTCATTATGTGTATTTTGCACATCTCTGTTGGGCATCTCCTATTAGGCATCTCCGTTGAGCATCTCTGTGTGGAGTTTGCATGTTCTCCCCGTGCGTGTGTGGGTTTTCTCCGGGTACTCCGGTGTCCTCCCAGATTCCAAAAACATGCATGTTAGGTTAATTGGTGACTCTAAATTGTCCATAGGTATGAATGTGAGTGTGAATGTTTGTCTATATGTGCTCTGCGATTGACAGGCGACCAGTCCAGGGTGTACCCCGCCTCTTGCCCAAAGTCTGCTGGGATAGGCTCCAGCATCCCCACGACCCTAATGAGGATAAGTGGTATAGAAAATGAATGAATGAATGTGTTTTTTGGGTAACATGACTGTAAAGCTATTGGTTTATTATTTCATGTCCACAGGGTTCCAATAGTGTTAAAAAATGTATTTAGAAGGATTGAAACTTTTTTTTGTGGTCAATGGAAATATTATTCGATTTATAAATAAGCAACCGTACGTCACTTTTCATGGTCCGGCCACGAACAAATTATTTGGTACTGTACTAATAATACCAATAATTCATATGATGTCCCTTCAAAAAAAAAAGTCTGAAGAAGTCTTTTATATTCGGGGTCTACCGATTCATACCTGCAAACCAGCAGGAGGTGTCAAATAACCCCTCCCCAAGCAAGGCAAAGCTCTGTTCCTGTCAGTTACACACAAACACACTCCAGTGACCTAGAGAGATGCAGCCACAACACAAACACCCGTTGAAAGGGTGTTGGTAAGTTAGCAAACAGCAGAGGAGTAGTTTTGATGGTAATTTGTAAATGATGGTGATAAGGGAAGCAATTCTTAAACAACTGGTAAGCTAAGAAATATGCCTTTTTTGCATTTTATTGTCTTTGATTTTGTTTGTGTCTTTTTTTAGAGAAAAAGAAGGCTCACATATGTGGGTCAATATTTGTATTTATTTATTTAAAAAATAAAATACTGCTATTTCAAACAGCATCTTGAAACAGATTGTGTTGGACCTCAGACGTTCCACTGTACTTGCCTGGCCCCAGGCGCTGGCAACCGAAGCTACGCCGCTTGGCCTAATGGGACTATTCTACAAAAGTGTTAATGAAATAATGCATAAAAATGCACATTATGATTCTGCCCCTTGAATTTGGTGTGGTGTTAATATAATAGGAGAGGCCAACACTCCTGGCAGTGCTATAGCCAGAGGCCCATCAAAAGCTGGGTGGCACTGGCACCCTGAGTTGTGCTGCTCTCAACAGCTGTTATATAACAGAGCTGAATGAGACCATCTGCCTGCAGCTGAAGGCACAACAATCAACAGTGCTTTTAACTTCTGCTTAGCATCTAAGAGGTTCAGTCCAAGATACATTTGCAAATACAGTGGAACCTTGGTTACCCTCATTAATCCTTTCCAGAAGGTCCGACTCTAACCAAAACGTATGCCAACCGAATCAATTTTTCCCATAAGAATGTGAATCCAATTCTTTCCAGAAAACAAAAAACACACATTTTTAGTTTTACAATTAGTTTTACATGCAGAAAACACTTCAAAAAGCATATAAATAAATATAAATGAGGAATGAAAAGGAAAAAATAAACATTTTAGGTTACTTTTATCTGCGTTTAAGATGCGAGACAAAGACATCATGTGCCAGCAAGATCAACTCGGACAAACACAAACTGAACTTACAAAAACCTCATTATAAGAACAATTTATACTACAACTTGGGCTTTGAAGATATTTCCGGCCCATTTAATGAAAAAATATTAAAAATACGTAAATCAAAATTGAAAGCGCTGACCAGAATGTTCAATATACTGTACCGCCATACAAGCTGCCCTCCCCTGGGGCGGTATTGCACAAAAGTAACGGATGTCAACCGCCATAAAATGAAGAAGAAGAAGAACAAGAAGAAGTAGCTGCCCTTCCATTGGTTATCTTGGTTATCTCCCATCATCTTCTTCTTCCTAACGATGGCCAATTAAGGAGTTCCTTTGCTCAACGTTTTGAAAAGCTTTGTCCATTGTTAAAAATTAAAATAAAAACGTTAGGTCTAGTATGTAATATATAGTATTTATTTAAATAAAGTTACAGTACGTAAACTTACGTATTTCTACCATCTGTCAAAACTTTGTTTGCCTCCTCATCCTCCATCATCAAGCTCACCTCGCTCGACCCGAGAAGTGTCATTACTCATAACAATATATGTTATTATTTTTCATTGGTTTTATTATTTTCTCGTTGTTTTTTTTAACCTTCATGCACATGTAAATGATTATGTTGTCCTTAGTGAACATATTTCTTTCGGGTGAGTACAAAATTTACACTTTATACGACAAGGGTAAATCTAGTTTCATAATAGGAAAATTCCAAAACACAGAAGCCGGAAAATCCGGAAAAAATTCATTTTGTATCTTGAAGTTCCACTGTACTTGCTTCCTACAACACTACTATGTGAGCAGTCCTTGGATTTTGTTGATGGCCGGGAGAAGCCACCCGTCGTGGCCAGGCGAGGTGCATTAATGTCTGATACGCTATGTGAGCATGCGCCATGAGTCTACGAAGGTCGGGAGAAGCCGAGTGTAGAAGTAGAGGCGTCGTCATGTAAACAAAGTACTTTAAACTTGCAACACACTCCAGGGTCACGCACTCCTACGCTGGTTGCTTGGTAATCTAGCTCGTTTGTTGTTGACACAGGAAGATCAGCATTTGTTTGGCCCCAAATCTCCTTCTTCCTGAGCTTTTTTTCACTACAAAGCAAATGTATGTGATTTTGAATGCTATTCATTTTTTCCTGCAGTGTAATACCCATTCCTTTTGAGCACACTTTCACTCCAGCTAGTCGTCTTTGCATTTTAAAGAATTTCAATTTTCTGTTCTTGAAAGAGCCTTATTGCCTTTGAAGCCAACCCTAAATTTGGGCTAGTTGACCTCAAATGGCTGATAGGTAGGTCAATGTTTATTGTCAACTTGTTCATTTTCAATTTTCACACTTTTTAGAGATTTATCGTTTGTTCCACGTATGCGGTCTCAAATGTCTTACTCGGGCATAACTTTTGTCATTTCTTTTATTTCTCTTCTAATTCTCCTCACTGCTAATCAGCGATGGCTTCACTCAGATGACACACTGTCTTCTTTCACACATTTTTACTTAATTATATTGTAATGGACACATCTAATGCAGTTTGTCTCTGAAGAGTTTTGAAGAGTTGGCTTGCATGAGTTGTTTGCATTTATCGATTGAATGTAGGGTGTGTTTATCTGTAAAAAAACTGCACAAAACACATGTTGTGCCTACAATGTACTGCTGTTTTGTAGTGTACTGTAGCCTATTATTTTAAGTAATGCAGATTTTAGCAAATGTCATGTTTTTGTTTGCCTAAATTATGCATCCTCAAGCATAAAAAAATGTCTAAATGAATGAAAATACAAATGAAAGGCATTCAGGCAATGCATTCAAAGATGTGATATATAGTTCTCCACACTGGTCAGGAGGTGTCAGTAATGTTACTGCAATCTTCGAACACACTCTTTCATCCCTAATGAAAACAACTTAGGCCAAGCTGAAGTTAAACTCTAAACCCCCAACGTCACTTCCCAGCCATCCGGGAGGAGTAGAGCTGCTTCTCCTTCACATCAAGAGGAGCCAGTTGAGGTGGCTCAGGCATCTAGTACGGATGCCTCCCAGACGCCTCTCTGGGAATGCCTTGGTTTCCTCCCGGTAGAACTAAGAAAAGGTGGCCGCAGACCAGGAAGTCTGGACCCAGATAAGTGGAGGAAAATGGAATGGAATGGAAACTGTGCTATATACATTATATTGGATACTACAAGTCTAAAGGTGATTATAGGGGTGTTATTTAATGTCTAGAGTGCTCAAATAATGTAAATAATGGTAAACAGGTTTTCTATGCTATAAAAAAGAAAACATTATATTTCAGCAATTCACTTATAATGTCTGGTCTGAAAGTAATTGACCACGAGAAACACGGGATTCATGTACATCCATCATGGTTCATCTATTAACCAATTTATTACAGTATGTCGTTACAAATCCATAGAAATGAAACATACTTTTTAGTCAGTATGCAGCTATTATAGCGGTATAGATTTGATATCCTCTGAAAATGACTCAACACACATCCGTTGCTGTCTAAATAGCTGGCACCACAAATCAGTACCAAGACAATTGTGTCTTGTCTTGAGGTAAGCATGGTGGTGGTTTTGTCATGGTCTCGGGCTGCATGAGTGGTGCTTGCATTGGGGAGCTGGGTTGGAGGAAACATTGAATCCCAACATGTACTTTACATTGTGAAACAGAGCAAGATGTTAGCTGTAGTGTGGGTTATAATCAAGATTGGTGTAGTTTATGGGTCAGTGTTACAGTATGAAAGCATGCAGCATGCATTTTCTCTAAAAGCATCAACCTTGTTCCCTGAAAAATGTCTTACTCGTGTTCTTCTGCCATCTTGGGAAACCAAGTAACAAGAGTGGCTTCCTGCCAAACACATCCATCACATAATGAATACATCACAGGGGTTAGGGAAATTGATAATAGCTTCACAGCTTGAAAGGGGCGAGAGCCAAGAGCGTGCAGATTGCAAAATATCAACAAAAGCGCAAACTAGATGTCACAAATGAGCTCATAGTCATTCTTAAAACATAAGGGGAGGAATCAGGAGAGAGTGTCTGTTTGTGATGGTATGCTTTTCCCAATTAGCGTCATCTGTCATGGTAGCTGACAAAGTTATCGACTCTTCTCATTAAGGCTTTGCTGAGCTTTGTGGGCCTTCACTTTCAAGCAAAGTCTGTTTTCCCAACATCCTCTGAATATAAATAGGATGTGTTTCCTGTCTCACTGTTCAGCACCCTTGCAATTTACCTCTTGTCTCATTCCTTTGTGTTGACAGAACAAAAAAAGCTCTGAGTCACATTGCTAAGGAGAAAAAAAGTTCCAGGGAGGTATGATAGCATACAAGCAGGCATGTGGGCTTTTTATGAAAACTCAAAAGAGGCTTGAAGAGTCTCTTGTCGCTCCAGGTTGACAGAGACATGAGAATGTGACTGAACATATGCATGATTTCCCTAAAACAGCGAGGGACAGCGACGCGTGACTTAATACATATATAATAGTAACGGAGTGTATGTGTTGTCAATATACTGTGTGAATGTGAAGAACTCTCGGCTCCTTGTGCCTCTCTCAGCACCGCAATGCATTTATTTCCAAATCTCCAAGAAAGAAAAGAGAAGCGAGGAAGGACAACACAAGACTAGGAAGGGGTGACAGATGAGCGAGCGTGAAGAGGCAGAAGTGTTGTGGCAGCTGAAAAGACGGCAAAGCGGAGAGAAGTGTACAATTTCAGACGGGAGAGCAAAATGACGGCTGGACGGAGGGAAAACAGTGAAAAACGGGTGAAATCAAATGGGGTATCAGATGAGTTTGCCATTAGTCACTGCCTACTCGCCTCCTGCTGTGATGCTGTTTCCATGGTGATCATTAGCATATCAGACATCAACCCCGCCTGTACAGAACACGATGCCTTGTTAAACAATTAACTGACACTAAAAAGAAAAAAGCTCACATAAGGGCAATGATGGTGTACGTCCACAAAACTTCCTTTGATATGAATAGCACATACTTTCTTTTTTGGAAAAATGTGTCGCTCCTGAGTAACGGAAGTTTTATGATGAAATGTTATATTTGGTACACCATTCAAAGTCTGATGTTGCAAATATTGCAACTTAATATGACAAATGTTGATAAATGATTCTGTATGACTGAAAACCAGTGACGTGTAATGAGGATCATGGCTGGTGAGTTTTTTTTTTTTACATTCAGGTTGCTCAATAAGAGGCTAACAAGAAAAATAAGATAATTTGTACATGATGTACATGTACCTTCTCCTTCTCCAGGAAAGATTACCTTCGGGTGAACCTGGGTATCTTCACAGTCAAATTCATTCATTCATTCATAATAGCAAAGAAATATATTGTTGCTATTCAGCTGTCAAAATATAATTGCTGGATTTTTCTCTCTCCGGAAGATCAACGGAAACTGGCAGGTCCAACTCAGGCTACAGTCACACTGCAGGTCAATTCCGATTTATTTTGCTCGTATGTGACCTGTGTTTGATTGTTCCATGTGCGAACAGTGCATTATTACTTTTTCAAATGCAACTCAGACCTCATTTGTACAGTGGTGTTCAAATTAATAGCAGACCAATGTGACTAACCAGATCAAGTACTGTTATTAGTATATTTTTAATTTCTACATGGCAAGCAAGTTACCAGTAGGCGCAGTAGATTCTCTGAAAACAAACAAGACCCAGCATTCATGATATGCATGCTCTTAAGGTTGTGCAGTTGGGCAATTACTTGAAAGGGTGTGTTCAAAAAATAGCAGTGCATTCAATCATTGATCAGTGATTATTTTGTGAATAAAACAGGTGTGAATCTGGTGGCCCCTATTTAAGGATGACACCAGCACTAGTTGAACATGCATTTCTCTTTGAAAGCCTGAGAAAAATGGGTCGTTGAAGACATTGTTCGAAAGAACAGTGTTATGTGCCGCAGGACAGGAGGCGTCACTTCCTGTCCTGTGCTCTTATTTTGGAAGGCTGCACTCCCTGCTGGTGTAGAGCTGCAGCCACTCCACCTTAGGTGGATTGTGCACAGGTAGGCCCAATCCCAATTAGTGGGATTAATACGCCCAGCACCAGCACAGGGACGGTGCTGGTTCACTGTCATTGTTAGCTCCGCTTCATCTGTGTTCCTGATCAGCCCTGTGACTTAAGATTTCCTTCTGTGGTGATACCGCAAAGACATCGTTTCCTTTTTGTTTGTGAAACCTTTTAGTTTATTAAATATATTTTTATATTTTTATTTTTCCATTTTTCCTTCGCCTCTGCGTTCTGGGGCTCCACGAAACGTGACAAACAGCATACTTTGGTTAAAAGGTTGATTGGAGAAGGGAAAACGTTTGAAGAGGTGCAAAACAACTTTGGCTGTTCAGCTCAAATGATATCCAATGCCTTAAAATGGAGAGCAACACCAGAGACATGGCAGAATCTATTTACAAGAAGTCCCTCTGTTTAAAAAATGCATGTGCAGAAGAGGTTGATGGGCCAAAGAACACATCAACTGGCCTAAAGACCAACTGTGCATAAAAAACATATTGCCATGCTTGTGGTCTGGCCCATGTCTCTTGGGTTTGCTTGTGAGAGAACTTTGATTACCCAATCAATTATGATAATTTTTGCAATTCTCCGTTACACAATCAAAAATGTCAATACGTTTGATTAACCGTTTATTTACAATTGACCACATCAATATCAGATCCACTGGCAATTGAAGAGCATGAGGAAGAAGAGTTTGCCAGAAGGAGACCGCGCAAAAGAGGCAGACGGCACAGTCAGTATAAATGAAAATGTATGTGCTGATTCAGATAGTTACTTTAAACAGTGGTTGTTGTGATTATTAAATGCACTCAAATGTGCCTGACTTTGTGTAAACCGGCCTGTGGGGTTTTGGTGACGTGTGTGCTAGTCAGCCAAATTACGACTAGACCGGCTACGCCTTGCGTCGAGAGTAGACCAGGTTGGAGCTGGCGAGCTCCAGCGCACCTTCGGCTAAGCCTTTTGGCATGACTTGGTCACTACGCCAGGCTGACTCAGTTGGCACCTCCCCCTGCTGCACCGCCACACCCATCGTGGCGCACCTCAGTCTACAATAAAATACAGTTTGTTCCTATGCACAGTATGGATTTAAGAAAGAAAACGGTTGATTATCTAAAGAATTTAACCAATTGGTCGTTCATTACCCTGCGATTGACTGACAAACAGTCCAGGGTGTACCTTGCTTGGATAGGCTGCAGCCTACCCCCCCAAACAAAATGGATGGATAGTGTTTGTTTTCTTTTCTTTGTGTAATAGGGGTGCAACATTTTGTTTTAACAACGATTCGATTTGTATCACGAGTGGTAGTTGCCGATTCGATCCAAGGACAATATTGGTTCATTTAGAACGATATGATCCAAAACAACTTAGTAACCTTTTCGCGAAAATATTAAGCAGTCTATCGGTGAAATAAATCGCTGGATACTGGACAGTGCAGGTGAAGTTTCCAAAATTCCCTTTGCTCTTTGTAAGAGAATCAGGTATATTATTTGTTTGATTTTATTTGAATATAGTGCAACCAACACTTCAGGGTGAATTAACAAAGAATAAATGAACAGGTTGAATGATTAATTCTATCTGATAAAACATGACTAACTTTAATTTGATACCTCATTCACTCCACTAAACAAATTATTAAATTATTTCACACCACCAGATTTGAATGAAATGTAATGTGCAGATAGATATTAAAGTGAATGAATATCCTACATACTGTAACGTTTGCACAGGCGCTATTAGCTACAAGGAGGTGTTTGATCGACACGCTTATCATTGCAAGAAAAACTGGAATATACACCAGAACAACAGTGGCTCCCAAACGACAAGCCCTCCCATTCAACCGGAACACACACATGCACAAACGTAACGCTCGCTACGTACCTTTTCATCTTGTTCCGACGTTCCCATCCATGAGTGTGAAAGGCTTCAATGTGGTCCAACAGTCAGTATAAATCCCATACCAAGTTGAAGATGAAGAAGTAATGTAGCTAACAAGCATGTACTGTATACCAATGGAAATACACCCCATATCCTATGAAAAATGGCATATTTTAGGATGTCCACACAGACTTTTCTGTTCGTCACATGGTGTCATCCGTGCGCTGCAGTCAACAGACATGACTAATGGACTTATGACAAATTGAACTGTTCAAGGGTAACGTTTAATGTCTTAAAAAAGCTAAAAAACACACAACCATATAAAACCTTAAATTCAATGCTTTATTTCCTAGTATTGATTACATCGATTGATTACCTTTCAAACGATCATAAGATTGATATATGTCGTCTGGAAGGGCAATTTGGCAAACACACATCGACGTAGTTGGATCATAGGACTATAAATCAATACATTGATTTTGTGATTGAATCGTTACACCCCTAGTATGTATAAATGCTCTTTAAACAAGCAAAAATGTATTTCTGATTACTCAAAAAAAAAAATGTAATTACCAAAATATTCATTAGTTAGAGCCTTAGTCCTAATCATCTTTCTGCTCTTTGTCATTGTCACTGGTTATCCTTCTGAGTTTGCATCACACAAATGTGGAGTTCATCTTTTGATGTTCACCGAGCAGAACTCTCACAATGCGGATTATTTTAATTCATATTTCTCTGCCAAATTTGTACAAATCTCACAACATAAGGGACAATCAAATTTTAGGCAACAAGTTTTCTCTTCATTTCAAAAAGAAGTAACTTGTAGGTTTCACATTGCCAATGTGGGCCTGCAAAGGGATTTTTTACAAAATAAAAAACAGCTTTTGTGTGTTAGAAAAGTAGTGGTTTTATAATACCCATTTGAAGCATATCTTTATTTGCTGTAGGCTTGTTTGGCGAAATACACTTCACTTTGAAAATTATTGAATCTGTAGAATTTAATTCAAAGATTATTGCATCCTGGTAGTACACAACTTAATAAATTCATGGCTGTGGAAAAAGCCTAAAGCTTTATTGCCTAAATGTATTAAAACAAAATGCTCGATTTCTAATTGCTTTGAATTGATGGTACATACTGACTTTTGTGTCTAGTAGAACTTGCACATGTGCTGTGGTGCTTATTTTGATGAGAAGTAGTCAGTTTTAAACATAATGTAATGTATTTTTTGTCAGATATTGTACACGATTTTTTTCTATTTTCAATAGCATGTGAGTCTTTACGGACATAAACCTTTAAAATAGAGCAGCATTTAAATGTAAATGTGGTGTTGTGGGTTCATCCTCAGTTCATGAAGTCGCTTTTGTGTGTAGCAAAACGGTTAGTTGATGGTAGACTCCTAAAGTGCCTTTGAACGAGAAACTGAATCACAAACTTGTCAGTTGGCTTAGGACTCTGTGTCTGTGCCAGGCCTTCTGCCATAGCCCTGCCTCTGAAAAGTCTTTTGACATCAAAGCAATGAAAGGTTTCTCACAAAACGATTCTATGGTGCCCTTGAGGCAGACACCAAATTTGAAATACCAATATGGGTGTTGCGTCGTTGTAAATGTGTCACCTTCCTCGGAAATGCTGGCCTGCATACACTAGCAGTGAAAAGTTTTACAACACCCCAATCTTTCCAGTTATTTATCGAAATTCAAGTCGTTCAAATCCAATGAATAGCTTAAAATGGTATAAAGGTAAGTGGTGAAGTGCCAGGGGTTTAAAAAAAAAGTAAGGTTACCCAAAACTGAAAATAATGTATATATCAGAATTATACAAAAAAAGGCCTGTTTTAGGGACCAAAAAATGGGACAAGAATTGAAAGCTGCTCTGAAGAAATGGAGGTTGATTAAGCCTTGGCAGTTGGTGTTCTGGAGTACTTACTAGCTCCTCTGTCTGATGTGGGCGTCATCGTGGCAATGCTTGATTCTTAGTTTTACAATAGATGCCTATTAGAGCAACTGCCATAAAAAACGTCTATATTTTTTTTACACACGACTCTGATAGCTTGACATCATAAGCATCCTCCGATTTCGATCAACATTTGCAATAAAAGTGTCTGTTATAATTATTATATCATATTCATCGTTGTTCTAAAGCTAACAAACTAAGTCCATAGAAACACAACCCATGAATAAACCATGGTTTCCACCATGAATATGCCTCAAACAATTATTTAACGAAAGATAAAAAAACGTCATAGCCGGGTTTTTTTTCGGGTAGCTGTGTCAACATAATCACATAAACACTGGCTCACATATTGTAATGCCAGTAACAATTTACAATCATGTTACCTTAAATGTAAGTTTTGACACCAGTTTGACTGCCGAAGCTCAAACTTCCGTAGACGAACAAGCAGGGCTCCACCATCTTGCACTGATGTCATGGTCTTACGTGGTGCTGTACATATATTCTACACATTTCATCTGTATTATCACATATTCATGAATTATTACCAATTTTGGATATTTTTTTTCCGTTATGATAGTCTCTGCGTTTCAGCAGCTTGGACTGGGCAATGCGGCCTGTGTTGATTTCTCGAAATGACTAGAAACACTTAAAGATCTCAGAGTAGGATTTCAGCTGTAGGTCAGCTACCATAGTAACAGAACAGAACATCAGGCAAGTGTCACCACAGGAGTCAGTAGCCAAAAAGGAAGCCAGAAAAAGAGAAAGAAGGAGGAAAAAAATACAACAGGTTGGTTAAAAAACTTGTGAACTAAGTGGAGTCTTTACTGAGGTTTAGCGATTCTGCATTAGATACTCATACACAAAAACATTGCACATGGAGCAACAACGCTTGGTCAGTTTGTTTTAGAACAGTGACCTTTAAAGCACAACCGTACATATAGAGTAAATGTTAGAGCAAAGATGGAAAAAAGTAAAACCAATGGTTCATGTACTCTAGCTGACTCTTCTTGACTTTTCAAGCACATGTATGAAAAAAAATTCAGCTTTGCACGTCTTGTGCTAGTTGTCGTCCATCTATTTGAATGGAAACAAAACCTACCTAATCTTACCCTAATCTACCAAAATATATCTCAGAATTTAAAATGAATAAATAAATTACTAGGATGCCTTCTTGTATTATTTATGCTATGAGCCCTGTTATGATTTGAAATACACCACTTTTAACATTTACTAGACATATTACATGTATTTGCACAAAATATCGGTATCGGATTGGTATCACCATTACCAGCCCGTCTTTTACTCAGCATAACATCCGACAGGAAATCAATGGTGTCGCACATCACTAGTGGAGGCAGTCTGAGGAACAAACAAAAGAGGCGTCTATTTGAGGTGCTGTTTATTTATTGATTCATGAGGGAATGACGTTCATGTATTATTATGTGTTATTTATATTCTGAATAAAAATATTCCATATACTTTCTGGTGTGGCTTCATGAGACCTTGTTCAAGAAAAAAAATATTGTAACTTAAAAAACGTGCTCTAGACTTACATGTGTGGCTCTCCGTATTAAAGGGCATGCCACGTGCTGCCCTGTTATGTTTAATATGGCAGTATAGTCTTTTTGTCCTCTTTTATAGTCTGGCTTATAGATACTTTATGAGCTGTAATGATGGTATTTGAATGGTGCCACAGTAGTTTGGAGACGGCAACGTGTGGAGACAGACTGATGAAGCAAAAGTGAGATACAGCAGAAGACAGTAAAACCTAATAAAAAGGAAGTCAGCTAAAACAATAGGAGGCAGTAATAAGTTTCATGTTTCACCTACCTACAGTATCTCTCAGTTCTAACATATTTGTTTAAAAAAAATTAATATGAAAGTGCTCTGACAAGTCTCAATGTGTGAAATAAGGAACAAACACATTTTTGAGGCTGTTTTCTTTGCCTCATTTAAAAAAAATTTCCCCAAGCTTCATCAACATGATGTCATCATGTAATTTGCAAATAATTTGCATATGATGTCCTAAAATGCTCTAAGAAAAAAATATAACCTTGTAGGACAAACAAAGAACGTAAGTAGAAGTAGAAGCACCTTAATTATGATTAGAACCCCAAATAAACTTGATTATTTATTTGTTCATTTCGTTTGTTCATTTTGTTCATTCTTTTTTTGTTCATTTAAATTTCATTTCATTTGGCTGTCATTTTATTACAATATTTTTTATATTATATTATATTTCATAATATAATAATGCCTCTCAATGTTCTCCCATCACACGTCAGCTTTTGAGAATGTTTTTCAATTTGAACAATTGAACAGCGAATAACAGATAATGCTGTGTTTATTCTATGGCTCGCAACATGACTGTGGTTCGTGAGTAGCACACTCTTCCAGTTAATATATGTAATATCAACTAACTTCACAAATACAGGCAAAATACTTGACTTTTCTTTTTTTGAATTACAGTGGAACCTCAAGATACGAAATTAATTTGTTCCGGAAGGGTTTTTGTGTCTTGGAATTTTTGTTATGAGACCATATGTGCCCTGCAATTGAGTGGCGACCAGTCCAGGGTGTATCCCGCCTCTCGCCCGATGTCAGCTGGGATGGGCTCCAGCAAACCCACGTCACTAATGAGGAAAAGCGGCGTAGAAGATGGATGGATGGACAGGTGGAGACAAGATTTACCATGCAAATGGTGTAATTCGTACCGGCCCTATTACTATTGATAATAATAGTTAAACAAATTAAAAAAAGCAATGAAAATAATAACAAATGTTTTGAATGAAGACACTTTACCTTTTGGGTCGAGCGAGGTGAGCTTTGTGGGGAAGGAGGAGGCGACGAACGGAGTTTTGACAGATGGCAGAAATCATACTTAAACTTTTTCTTCGGTTTTACGGCGCTCGGCTTTCATGATTTTGGTGCATTACCGCCCCAGGGGAGGGCCGCTTGTATGGCGGTGCAGTACATCCACAATTCAGTGCGCCACTTTTAAATTTTCTTTTTCGTGTTTTGAATATTTTTTTGTTAAAGGGGACAGGTTTTCGTAAGTCGAGGTTCCACTGTACTTAGTTAACATTTACTCAGAGTAAGATAATCCACTTCATTATAAAAACAAAGAGTAGCAATAGACAAACAAAAACATATAAACACACCTCTTTTACCCTGTCTTACTGAATAAACGTTTGCGTTTTCTCACCGTGTAAAACAGGCTGAGCTCCACACCCAGGGCATTGCTGCTTGCGCATGCGTGATTCAATTGCACTTTCCATACGTAGAGCGCCGCATCATGCCCTCAGTGTGGGGGGGACAATGACTGTGCACTGCCATCTTGGGACTACCTTCGGGCGGGGCGGACCAGTCAATAGCACCAGTCCCCCAGGTTGAAATGTCGGCAGATTGAGCGACAACATCAGCAAGTTGGCAACACCGGGCAGTTGTATTTTCAAAAAAGCTTCAAGTTCATGTCAGAATGCAGTGGATGTAGCGGTTTTTCCCCAATAGTAGGACAAAGTCTGTTTTTTTTCTTTTTGGTGCTCCTGTGTTGCTAAAATGCCAATATGATATTCATATAAAGTACAGACCTCAAGAAAGATCTGTGTCAATTCTAGCACTGATCATTTATCGTTTTTTCTTTTTTTTAACATTGTTATGTTGATGAAAGCCTTGTGATGCTTTGAAACCCTGATGATTGACATAGCTTTGAAGAACTATGAATGATACTAATTAGTATTTAGTTCACAGTGTGTCGTAGCTTTTGTTTTTCGAATAAAACCACTTCTAGTAGATCATAGATCATAACAATGGAACATTGTTTCAAATAAACTGTATTTCCTTGTTTAGTGGTGGGTGCGTTTATTTAGTTAACGACATAGTGTACCAGGCCTACAATATTTATTTATGCAATTGTATGATTATTATCATTTTCACCAATCAATGACACTTGCTCAAAATAATTATCAGTATATTACATTAGACATGTTACTTATGTGTTTGAAGTGGGTGGAGCAACTGGTGATTGACAATAGACATGGCGTCTACTGGCATGGAGGTCACTATTTTAAGAGTTGTGGTATGTATGTCAAAGGATGAATAAAATATATTAGGATTTAAGACATCAACATGTAAACCCTCGTTGACATTTAATGACGTCTTTGTTCTTGCCATATGGCAGCTGATCAATGTTTGCATGACAAATCAACTTCTGGTGGAACTTTGACAAGCCAACTATGGTGAAACTTAGTGGGCATCTGGACCAAAAGTCATTACTCGCATGGAGAGAGTGAGAGTTAGACACAGAAGACTGCGGCATAAGTCAACTTGTCAACGATTATCCTTGACTTCAGTAATGGGGGACAGATGGGCTGAGTGTGTGCATAGCTGCAGTTGGCTGCCAGAGAGCTTTGTACCCAACTATTACTTCGTCATACATATTGAGTAGAGTTTGAAAAGTTTTGTTTCCATCCCAGGACACCCACGGGTTTTTGGCAACTCAATAACAAAGTGGTGTAACAGATTACGTCATCGGTGCAAGAGAGCTACGTATATTCAGTGACAGCTAATGAAAGCACCTAGTTGTAAAAGAGGACATAATGCTTGAGGCCCTCTAGGTGGCTGTGCAGTGTTCGGAAGCATCCATCCATTTTCTATACCGCTTGCTAAAAGAGGCAGCTAATTCATGGACACATTTAATAGACGTAATGTTGTAACAGTAACACATTCTCGATAACATGTAATATTGGACTTGCGCGATCAGAACTTCCTTTCTTAGATTTCACATATAAACACAGAAACGAACACTACACCTTGTGTACATTCTTTAAAACTCAAAAACACAGCAACAGTTGCGGCAGCTCCGATACGCACATTACCTTTCGTTTCTCGGCAGTGGGCTGAGGCGCTGCGAGCGAGTATGTGGTGAAGCTAGTTGCTAGCTGGCGGGTAGCAAACCGGTCTGGTGAAACACCATGGCACCAGTAAAGTAGTTCTTCGGTGTAACAATGCTGAAAACAAGAATAATAACAACGCAGCTTGTTTCATATGCCTTTCACATTATGTAAATGGAGCATTGTTGGCACTTTTTTTTCAGAAGGCTTGATAGGATGAATACAGTAGTTGTGTCTAAGGATGTCCGATAATATCGGCCCATCGATATTATTGGCCCAATACTGGCATAAAAATGCAATACTGGATGGACATTTTAATGTTCGCATACCCAGCATGGCACCACTATTTGTTGACATATAGTCGAAGCCCACCTCCTCTGTTCTTTCCACTGGCTCTTGTGTCTTGTGTTCGCTTTGACGGTGCGTCAAAAGTCCACTTTAGCGTCCACTAGCATCTGATGCTAAATGGAAAAAGCAATGTGTATTCATGGACTTGCCAACAGCCTTTGCTGTGAGGTGGTCCTTTTGCCAGGGTGACTAGTCCCACCTGTCAGCCGCTTCTCTTAGCAGCTTCGATATGGACTCCATCGTGGAAGACGTGCACGCAAAGTATGTGCGTGTTGGCGTGATAGTGATTAGACATCGCTTTTTTCATTTAGCATCAGGCCTCCGGTAAATGCAAAAACAATCATCAAATGGAAAAGACAAAGACAAAACAGGATAAAGAAATGCCAAAAAACGCCTTAAAACCAAAGACAATACACAAAAAGCAATGACAAAAGGCAAGGACAACATAGAATTACAATATGATTACATTTGTATAATCTTTTATGATTGATTCTTTTTATATTTCCACATGTATTTCCTTTTCATTTTGGCACTCGTGTGATTCTATACATTTATTCCAATGAAAAGGTTTCCAAAATATCCAACCAACAAGTGGGTTAAGTGGACTTTACTAGTGGTTGAAGTGCAATCATCGTGCTTGATCATGGTGGCCTTGCAATAGCAGAAAACCCACATACTTCTGGTCATTGTGTGGAACTGATTGTTGATGAATCAGATCTTTAAGCAATTTGGCCAAAACAGAGTGCATTACTGTGCTGCAACCGGCAGAGGCACAGTTTATTTAGTATAAACTAGTTTCTGGTCTTAAGAAGCGCAAGATGACGCTGGCAGTTGGAAAGGGAGCTGCATATTTTCTTTGGCAGCTCCTCGAAACATGGAAACAGGTATTCAGAACATTCAGTGAGGCATTCAGAGAAAAAAGCTCTGTCAATTTAATTTCCCCCATGGTCGGTCAATACCCATTTTTAATGTGGATCCACCCTTTATGTGGTGGTTATTTTGTTCTGACCTGAAGTCTGTCCCAACTGACTCTGGGAATTAAAAAAAAAAACATGTGCAGATAAAAACTGCTAAAACAGTGGGTTTCAATTATTTTGTCCTCCTAGGGGACAGACATTTAAGCCCTGGATTTGCAAGTCTATCAAACAAAACACATGTGAAGAATTGCGTCTGTCACCATTTGGTTCAGGCTTGAGGAAGAAAAGGATCGTCTATCGGGTTAATACAGATACCTGTAGTTTTTTCTGAGCTCAGGGTGACATGCAGAAAACAGCAATACACGTATCGGTGGCCTCTGCCCTTAAAACACACACCCCCACGGGAGTGTCTCCTTCTTATACTCTAAGATTATACAACAACTTTCATAACTTGTTTACTGCAATATGATTTGTTTTCAAAAACAAGGATGTCGCCTTCCCATACATAATACTAATAGCATTTATTCTTATAACCCAGGCGTTGTCATCCTATTTGCGTCAGGCTCTTTTTCTGTTATTGAGGTTCTCTTCCTGTTATTGACCAACTATAGCCTCAAGTTCTCGGAATCATGTTGTTTTCCACATTTCAAACATCCACTTTTCCCACAGTTTCTTCACAATAACCTTGCAACAAACATATTTCGTTGGTTATACAACTTGTTGATTATATAGGTTACATGAATTGCATCATATTCAGTTAATAAATGCAGATAACTGTATTCAGAATCAGAATCAGTTTTATTCGCCATATGTGTTGCCACACTAGGAATTTGACTCCGGTCAATATGAATCTCTGTTACAGTAATAATAATAATAACTGTACATAGTGGGGAACAGGACAATACTACTATACATATTTACATGGGATGTATATAAATGCGATTATATACATTATATACTGAATAATTGTGGTGTTAACAATGTTGCAGGTTACAATACAATTCACAGTGTAATGTCCAAAGAGTATGTAGTGCAAAAGATCATGAGTGCAAAAATAGCAGGGGGGGTTCTTAAGAGTTCAATAGTTTGACAGCCAGGGGAAGAAACTGTTATTTAGCCTGGTTGTTCTGGCGAACAGGGCTCTGTATGGCCTACCGGAGTGGAGGAGTTGGAACAGTTTGTGGGCGAGGTGTAAGCGGTCCGCAGAGATGTTGCCTGCCCTCTTCTTGGCTCTGGACCTGTACAGTTCCTCTAAGAAGGGCAGGCTGGTGTCAAGGATTTTCTCTGCGGACCTGATTGCCCATGTTCCTGATTGATTCGAATTCCGTCAGTCCCCCTTTTGGTCTCTACAGAGACCAACCACATCAAATTCTTATATGGTCGATTTGAAAATTGAAGTATAATCTGAATTTCAACCTCTTAGATGTGAATATTTTAACATTTCTTTAGTTATACATGAAAACAGACGTATTATCTTTGCTTTGTAGGAAAAAAAAAAGATATTCATACAAAGTAAAAAACAGTGTTACACATTTTTCTGATATTGTATGTTACGGACCGAACCTGGAAACACTGTTTCCAGTGTCCGTCTGGGGCCTGGGCCAAGCAGGGAATTTCCTTAAGTTTTTAGTTGTATCATAGAAGTGTACTATAGTGTAGTACTAGGTATACAATAGTTAACATGCAGAATCAACATTAAAATCATTCAATCTAGTGTGTTACATGGTGCCAATATTGTACTAACATAGTCATTCAGACAGTTGATGCCTGTCTTCACGGTCACATTTAACACCTCTCTGCAGTCATGCCACTTACCAGTTTCAAATCCTCCATCATCGTTTCTGTCGCTAAGAAGCCAGGAACAACAGGACTGAATGACTACAAGACTTGTAGTACTGACGTCTGTAATCATGAAGTCTTCAGAGCTCCTGGTCCTCCCACACCTCAAAACCATCACAGCCTCCCTCCTGGACCCACTGCAGTTCGCCTACAGAGCCAATAGGTCTGTGGGTGACGCAGTCAACCTGGCCCTCTACTTTATCCAGCAGCATGTGGATTCCCCAGGATCCTATGTCAGAATTCTGTTTGTGGACTTCAGCTCGGCCTTCAATACCATCCTTCCGTCTCTGCTCCAGGACAAGCTCTCCCTGCTCACCGTGCCCGACTCCATCTGCAGGATGGAGGCTCTTTCACCTTTCAATCCATCAGTGAATTACAGACTTCCTGACAGACCAGAGGCAGCATGTGCAGCTGGGGAAGTCTGTCTCAGATACTGTGACTATCAACACCGTATCCCCCCAGGGCTGTGTACTTTCCACCTGGCTCTTCTCCCTTTATACCAACTGCTGCACCTCCAACCATCAGTCTGTAAAAGTCATCAAGTTTGCAGTTGACACCACCCTTATCGGGCTCATCTCGGACAGTGAGGAGTCCGCCTACATGAGGGAGGTTGACAGGCTAGTGTCCTAGTGCAGCCACAACAGTTTGAATACTCAGAAGACTATGGAAATTATCATAGACTTCAGGAAAGTCACAAAACCCTCAACTCCCCACACCCAGACAGACTTTGCCATCTCCATTGTGGACTCTTTCCGTTGACTGGGCACCACCATAACTCAGGACTTCACGTGGGAGCCAACCATCAGCTCACTCATCAAGAAGGCACAGCAGAGAATGTTCTTCCTGCGGCAGCTGAGGAAACTCAAGCTGCCAACCAAGATGTTGGTACAATTCTACACAGTCATCATCAAGTCCATCCTCACCTCCTCCATCACCGCGTCGTGGCCACTGCCAGGGACAGTCACAGGCGGCAGCGCATTGTGCATGCTGCTGAGAGGGTGATCAGCTGCAGCCTCCTATCTCTCCAGGACCTGTACGTACTCGGACTCCGTTCTGATTCTGATTCAATGCCCAGTGGGATCTACTTCCGGTCATCTACTCCCATGCATTTCTCATTGAAAATGGCATTCTGATAAATAACCAGCTCTTCAAACTCTCAAAATTGTCTTGTGAACCCTTGATAAGCAACCAAGAAACCATCTTAACTACACATAGAAAACAAATCCTCAACATTTATTTTGTTTAAAACTTTCCTCAAACCTTTGCAAGTACTCACACAGATGCACACATGTTCATCTTTCAAGCTTGTTGTTTCTCAACCAGGCTAAAGCAAACATCCTCTTTCTTTTGCTTTCTGCAGTATTCCCACAAATCCAAAAACAGCTTTTCTGTGTGTAAGCCGCTGCAAATAGAATTAGATGGCTGTACAGTAACATCGGATTGCCCTCTCACATATTTCCCACCCACTTATGACTCGGTTACATGTACAGTATATCTGTGTATGTGCACAAGAGAATATGTGTGTCAGAGGAATATTAGATACCCTACAGTGCAGCACTCTCCAACTGTAGATTAACTTTTTAAAAATGTGGCTTCTCACTCCAAATGTACACATCTATCAAACTGTGTCTCAAGGCTCCCAAGTAACTCTCCACTGTAGACTTATCCAGATTAACTTTTTTTTTTATACCTCACACCTATTTTACTTTACTGCATCTCTACACCTTTTTATCACCAACACAAATAGTTATATATGTAAGTTGCCATGCAAAAAAAGTTGTTTTAATTTTTATGTCTGATGAAAAAAAAAAATTCACAGGCAATCAGCTTCCAATATTACAGCAGCAGCCCCGGGGAGCCACTATCACAACTCACAGTCCAGTGCTTCCCCGCTGCTCAATATCTATAATTGCAAATGGCTAAAATTAGAAGGAAAAAAAATCCCCAAGGTCATAAGGAGTAATACATGATGGATCTTTGCCTCCTTTGTGTCGGAATGTTTTAAGATGTGTTAAAACATAATGTATTAATCACTAAACAACAGCTAAATATGTTATTTTTCAAGGTGGACTGTTCTGTATGTTCCCAGAGAAGATTACAGAGTTTGGCTGCTTATAAATTTATAAAATCACAAATTTAAAAGATCCATTGTAACCATTCATCATTCCACACCCAGTTTAGTTACTCAAACCCACTTTACAGCACTACAGCAAATTGATTGAAGGGCTTAAAGTGTCTCACTCTGTATGAGGGTGTCAGTAAAGACCTATTGTTGGGATATAAATAAATGTTTCAACTTCTGTGGCATAGTCACTCAGAATTCATTTCTTTCACTTTGGTTTTTAAAAGCATTATTTGAGCCGGAGGGCTGTGCGAAATGTGCAGCTGGCATACAGTATGAGCAAACGATAAGTGGATTTAGCATGTTAGTAACTACAGGGCAAAAAAGTCACTAAAAATCACACAGACACTTTTTTGGATAGTATACACTCCTGATCAAAATTGTAAGACCAGTTAAAAAATTACAATAATTTACATTTTGCATTGTTGGATCCAAAAGAGTTTCTAAGTAGAGCTTCACAATTCATAAAATTCAAAAAGAAGAAATGAAGGTGCCCGCGACCCTAATGAGGATAAGCGGTATCGAAAATGCAATTTATTGCAAAAAATCATTCAACCATAGATGTAGAAATTACATTTAGGAAAAAAAGCATTAAATAATCTTTGTTAATCAGCTCAAAAATGTGATTCAGCATGCTTGATGCCAAGGTTTCCAGGAGGCTGAATATGGTGAATATGGCTTTATAGAGGGCTTCCACTGTCTGTAACTGATGTCCATTTTTGTAAACGTCCCCTGCCATCCATCCCCAAATGTTGTCAACTGAATTTAGATCAGGGGAACATGAAGGATAGTCCAAAAGAGTGATGTTATTCCTCTAGAAGAAGTTCTTTATGAGGCCGACATTGTGAACTGCAGCGTTGTCCTGTTGTAAAACTCAGTCATTACCAGACAGACGACTGCCATCAGTCATGAGGAATTTCCACATCCCAAATCTCCTCATAGCCAGGCACCATTTGACGCCCGTGCACAACCTGAAGCTCCTTTGTTCTATTGAAGGAAAAAGCACTCCCAATAACTCTCTCCACTGTGTAACATTAGAAGCCCTCCTGTCAAAGGTTACAATTTTTTCTTATCAGAGAATAAAACTTTCTTTTACCTCTCAATGTCCCATGTTTCCAAATGGGCAATTTTGTGGTGGTGAAGGCGTGATGAGGCATTTGAGGATATTTTAGAGTCTTAAAAACCTTCTCTCAGAGATGCCGCCTGAAGGTCGATTGATCGTCTTACTGCATCCAACCTCAGCAGCAATGATGAGCTGTGAGAGGCCTTGCATATGCAGTTCAACAATCCAACAGCATTCAAAGAGAGAAAGCGTTTTTGCCTTGCCATCAAGAGATAATGACAATGTGAATAACTGACAGAAAATGACATTAAATCCACATTTTTGCCAATATTTTGGCTTTTAAAGGCTGTGGTCTTAAACTTTTGATCAGCTGATGAACAGCCTATTTCAGTTTAATGGTTGTTTGCAATAAATTGCTTTCTCTAAAAACAATTCTCACTCACATTTCTTCTTCTTCTTTTCTATGCACTTTGAAGTTCTACTTGTGAAATAGTGCTAAATGTAAATTCTTGCAATTTTTCAACTGGTCTTGAAATTTAGATGTATTGTTTTATTTTTACATTGTTCTCCTTGTGCTTTTGTAGGTTTACTCCAGGTACTTTAAAAAAACTGTACGTTAGATTTTATGTCAATAGTTTTGGGAACCTTTTCATCATTTATTTAATCAAAAAAGATATGGTTTTAGGGTTTGTTTCTCAGTTGCAACCTCTCTGTGTAGAATTTGTATGTTCTCCATTTCAACTGTGACCCTGAACAAAACAAGCAGTAAATGACTGAATGCATGTTTGTTTTTTGGTGTTTTTTTTTTTTTTTTACATCAGGTAAAGACCTTAACATGCTTGTAGTTTCACAACAACCACTGCAAACACATTCAATAAGTTGATAAGTCTCTTTAAAATGGTCTTTGCCTTGTAGTCTATGGAGCAGGGTATTCCTTGATTTTGACTGACAGCAGCCAGAGGAGTGCTCCCATGATGCAACACAGTCGTATAGATTTGTGGGGAGACAGGGGTCAGAGCATACGTGAAGTTTCTTAGAGTACACTGCGATCCAATTCTACAGCTATTTTTGCACTTTTTACAGGTATCTGAAGCCGCTTCTCATTGACAATTGAGTGGGATTTTGTACAAAAAGCAATGACTGGAAAATAATAGAACATTTCAATTTCATGTGTTTTTTGAAAAAAGTTTTGTTTTTATGATTGGTCCAATTAGAAATGATGGTTCTTGGCTTTTTTTAAATAGAACTGAAGATGCCATATTTTCCTGCATTTCAATAAAAAATATTTCAGATCTGCATGTAATAAAGTAATAAACATTTGGAGATCTGGGTTGAAATCTCAGTTGGACATTTCTATGTGGAGTTTGCATGTTCTCCCCGTGTATGTGTGGGTTTTCTCCAGGCACTCTTGGCATTTTAAGCCAATTGGTGATTCTAAATTGTCTCCGTGACCCTAGTGAGGATTAGGTGGCATAGGAAGTGAAGGAATTGATTACCTACTAAATTCTTGTGAGAACACATTTGTCCTTTCTACACAAACTTCATTGCTTGAATTGTTACATTCACGCCAAGACACCTACAATCCATGGTTATCACATGAACCTTATGTAAACTGATTGTTTTTTTTTGTATCTTAATTACCTTCCTTATGTGAAAAAAATCCAAATTGAAACAACATTCTCTCTTGTCACACTAGCAACTAAAGTTCAAGAATTCTTTGGGGGGTTTTAATGCATCGCGCTTCTGACAGCGTACATAACAAATTTACTTTTCAAGGTCAGTGACAGCAGTGTAATCCATCCATGATTTAGTATGTCCTCATAACCCCCCACACCCCCAACCCACCAGTCGCAGGCAGATGCAGTGCACACCCTGACGCCTCCTGCGGCTGTGAGCCTAAACCGAAACAAACAACTCACATGCCCGCATGGTTTCAGCAACCATTGTACTTTTGGAGCCATTCTGTTCAAAGTCTATAATTCAGTAGGCCTTGTGGTCCAAACTGCATTCTGCTCTGAATGAATAATTGACAGCATCAAAAAATAAAGGAACACTGTCAACAAGCTGTCCAACCAAATGAAACAAACACTCATGTAAGACGCTCCCTCTTGGTCTTTCACGCTCTGATTTGGAGTGACTGCCTCTCCAATTAGCTCAGCTTCTACCACTGTACCATCACAGGCATTAATTTCCTCCGCCGTGGAGTTAAAACCGATGAATCCCTTGTTGTTAGTTTGGGTTAAAGCACAATTTCATAAAGAGAACTGGGATCATTTTGGGGGGAAGGATACACCAGCATTCACATCATCAGGTACAATTCTATACGTCAGTGTTTCACTTGTTTTTATACTTAAATAAAACGTGTTTAGAAAGTGAGCATTTGTCTTGATAGCTCAGGCTCACGTTTTACTTTTTATTTAGTAATATTAATATTTGTAAGGTCGCACGGTGGTTGAGTGGTTAGCATGTTGGCCACACAATCAGGAGATCGGGAGGACCTAAATTTGAATCTCCGTTGGGCATCTGTATGTGGAGTTCTCCCTGTCCGAGCGTGGGTTATCTCCGAAAACTCCGGTTTCCTCCCACATTCCAAAAACATGCATGTTAGGTTAAATTGTCCATTTGTATGAATTTGAGTGTGAATGCTTGTGGTGGCGACCAGTCCAGGGTGCACCTCACCTCTTGCCCAAAGTCAGCTGAAATAGGCTCCAGCATGCCCTAATGAGAATAAGCGGCATGGGAGATGGATGGATGAATGGATGGATAATATTTGTAAACCTATTTTTACTCATGAAGCTCCATTAAAATGTTATTAAGTGTTCCTGTACAATTTATGCAACAGTTTGACCCTCTGCTAGATAATTCCTATTTCCAGTATTTTGTGTTAATGAATTCGTAAATTAGGGCTGTTTGATAATCCGACGAGAAAAAAAACCCAACCTATTACATTGTAGAGTTTATATTCTGTATCCAATTTTTTTTAACGTTAGGAGCCATTTTTCAACATTTTCCTGAAATTCTCTGTAGAGTTTTGCATCAGCCTTAATGACACAGTTTATGTAGAATGCGGGTATATGCACACTTTGGTTCTGATCCAAAACAGGGTTGGTCTGTCTAAGCCATCTGTGCCTGTGCTTGAGTGAGTGCCATTCTAGTTTTACAGTCTTAATAAGGGGAGCAACAAGTGAGATGCACTAATGATCTATTTGTGTCCAAAACATCATGTTATGAGCAAACTGAGATTATTATCAAACGTGGAAGGCCATACTCATGAATCCAACCCATCAATCAAAGCATCACTTGCCCAGTGACCAGCTCAAAGGTTTTACTAATTGGCCGCCTTGCTGTCAGAGTGGATGACTGATTGGCTCCCAGGTCGCTTGACTAACGGACCACATAACTGGCTGACAGGCTTATTGACGGCTGACTGACTTGCTGGGTGGTTGATAGAGCTGGACGCCCGGCGTCCTGGCTCACTGACTGCGGATAAGGCAGCCTCTAAACTTAAAGCCAATAGAGCGACAAGAACAGGATGCTGTGGAGAGATTATCAATACCCACACATCCACTCACACGTGTATCAGGCAAAGCCATCTTAAAAGTTTAGGAATTTGAGGTTGTTTAAGCTGAAAAGTAGAGATAAAGTCGGTCTGGATATTTTTCCGGGGTAAGAAAGTTGCCTGTAATTTTTAAATATACTTTATAATAAAAAGTAGGTTGATAGTTGACAGCCTTTGATGATAAGTTGCTTTCTTGCTTCAAAACTGACTATTATTCTGTCTAAAGAGATTCAAAGCATTTTGGGGAAGTCTTTATTGCTCTCAGTGGAATACGTCATTCTTGGTCTTTTCTGTCTTTTTGGCTTTAAACTTGTTTTATTAACCACACAGACAGACACAACTCATGTGTTTAACGTAAAATGTAACATATTTCTTCCCCTTATTGTGAAAATAGTGAACTTCTTGAAAAATTCCCCAGCAAGTTCCATGGAAGGTTAAAGACGATGGACTACATTACAATCGACCGGCAAATGTACCTGTATGTCCTCACATAATGTCCTCCGTTGTAAAAGACACGTTATCGCTCCACTACAAATAAGCATCTCTCCCCAAATAAGTGCTTTTTTTTTTTACTACGGTTCGTAGACTCTATTGTAACTCAACTGAAAACTCTATTTATACAGTACATACTGTATATATTTAAGAATTAGTCATGTAATGACTAGATAACTGGAACAGAGGAGGAGATGCCATCCGATATGGTTAATACTAATTGTGAAAACTATTTATTTAGCACAAGACCTTCCTGTTTCCACGCCACCTCATATTACTCTAACTGTATCAATCAAAATGCATGTTAATGGTATTCCTGGTATTTCTATTGTTTAGAGGAACTAGATAAACTTTCGGACCTTCCAAAACTTTCCCACCCGATCTGAGAAAGCAAGAACTTACAGATTGTCATCCGTCACTTTCATCAGCTGGAGATCAGGCATGAGCTTCCTGAACTTCCACTCTTACTCGGAGAGCAGACTAAATTTGGAGATGAAGGATGGAATTCTCTACAAGAGGAGTCGGGAAGCTGGAGGTAACACTTTGCAGTTCTGCCACCTGAACTTGAACCACACGGACCATACGGGCATAGAGGGGACAATGGACCTGGAACAACGTTTCTTTTGGCCAAGAAGTCTTCTGATGTTGAGAAGAAGGTCCACACTTGTGTTCGGTGAAAGGCTGCATCAGAAAGAGCTAGTCAATATCAACAATAACAATTTGACCCCTGGAATTGACTTCCTGTCACTTGAACCAGACAGGAGTAAAGCACTTTTTCACATTTTGGTGCTTACAGACCATTTTACAAAGTTTGCTTTTGCAATTTCCACTCCCAACCAGAAAGCAAGAACTGTGGACAGATCAAGGAATTGACTTTGAGTCAAAGTTAATTCAAGAACTCTGTGTGACCGTCTAACAGGTAAATCTGTTGAACGCTTTAATTGGACCTCATTGGGTATGTTGGGCGCTTTACAGCAAAAGCCGTATCAACTCATATTTGAAAGATTACCTCGGCTCAATGACGAGACTCAATGGTCGTGTGACACCATGTAAACTTAAGATTGGCGACGGAGTATTTATTCGAAATGTCCAGACTTGAGGCAAATGAGAACCAGAAGTGCATATATGGTTGTCAAATTTGAACAGGATCTGCCTGCTAAAATGGTGAATTCAGCGACAAAAGAGGGACCAACATGTACCCTCTACAGAGATCTGCTTCTTCCCTGCGGGTTATTCTGGTCAGTTCTCACAGAAAATTGCTGCACCTTCTGCTCAGGTTTGTCGACATCATACCAGCAGGAATGCTTTCCAAGATGCCAACTAAAGAAAAGGGTCCTCCGGGTATCATCTGCCCAGTCCAATCAAGGTCCCAGTGAAGTATTTTGTTTTAACGATGACCATACCAGCCAATCTGCAGTATTGCATTGCTTTCTGTTTTAGCCTCAGCTGAGAGTGAACAGTCAGATGATCCAGCTCTTCCACCAATCTCCATTCATTTAGTGAGCACAGTGAGCCATTTTTGGGTTGTGCACAAGACTCAGAAGAGGAGAACCCCAAGAAACTAACAATAGTTCTGGAGAAAGAGAAAAGCTTGAAAACATCTGTGCATCTGTTGAAGAGGAGATGGCTGATGGATGGAGAGCACCTCGATCAGTTGCCTCCAGCCCCTGTCCAATCTGATTCATCTGCAGTCTACCTATCCTAATATGTTCCAATCATGAGCCACATCAACCAAATCATATCCAACACCTGTTATCGCTTGATCTCAGTAGTTCAGGTGTTCATTTCAAAATCTTTCTGATGTGTAAACTGAAGCAAAAGAGCAAAACACTAAAGCATACATTTCTTCTTAAATTTGTAAGCAAATTTAAAATTAAAAACATTTTTTTAATGACTTTGAAAGTAGAAGATGCAATAACATGCTGTTAAAAGGCTGACCTCTGTTTACAGTCATTTGCAACCATCTCACCTAATGCAAACTTTTTAAAAATTGGAAACCCATCCATTCTCTCTGTCCGTTCACTCAATGCCATTTCATAATTCCTCTATGGTCACTTTTTCATTTCTTTAAGTACCAGTCTTCCTTCTATTGATTCCTCCCACAATCTCTCCCTTTATCTCTCTTGCTACTGCTCATTTCACTCTCGCTCACTATCAATAATCGTTAAAATATACAACGGCTTCATACCCCAATGAATCTAATCATTTATATGGCTGCGTAAACCTGTTTGCAATTCTGCCCCTTTTGCTGCCTTTGCATTCACTGTCCTTACACTTTAAAAACATTCCTGTTTATTACAAGTGAAATTTGTAAACATGGACCGGCTGCCCAGGTGTTAATGAACAATACCTTTAATATGCAATCACATTTTTGTTTCACATTGAGCTGCCGCCATTCAAAAGTAGAGTCTTTTAGACAAAAGTCAGTGTACTCAGAGGTAAAAGAACACTTAACGATCTCAAATTAGCATGGGGACATTTCTCATGAGTTGAAACGGAGTGGAATTACATTTAAGTAAAATGTGCTTCAAAATGCATATTTGGTCGTATTCAAAAGCAAAGTAGCAGTAAAGTAGCTCCGCCCCAAGCAGTGTGTTTTCAATTTAGTGCCGTTTACGTGGTGCTTTTAGTTTTCTCGGCACAGTTTTTTGTTGTTGTTTATATGTAATTGGGGACTATTAAAGGCTGCTGATCCTTACCTCTTGTCGCCTCCGCATATTGGGATCCAATCTCGCAACACACACTCGTCACATTTCAGGCCATTTAGAATGAAGGTAAAGTAAAATGAATAGTAAACACTGCACAAAATATCGTAAATAAGGCCGAAAATGAGATAATCAAATATTGCTGAATTTAGAGCTACATAACAACTGCTTTTTTAACAGTGTATAAAATATGAGATATGTGCCAATACAGTATCAGACACTAAGTAATAGTAATTTTATATCATCAATGTATGAAAGTCCACATTTTAAAGTAAAATAAATTACACCATCTTGCTGTCAAACACATACACTTCCCTCAAAATATTGCTCCAACGTTCTGTTTGACGCTTAAAGTTTGAATATGAGACATCAGCTCCTATTATCCAACAATGCATGATGAGGTTGTTAATCTAAATAAAGCAGGGCTTTACAACAGGGGTGTTCGAAGTGCGGTCTGAGTGATTTATTGGCCCGTGGCACAATAAAAAAATACAATTTAACAAAAATTCTTTAAGCAGACAGCAAAAATAGAAAAACGAGCAGCAATTGTACAAAAGTCAAAATAAGTTGGAATCTAACCAAAAAAATGTCCTTTTTGGAAAATTAGGTTGTCGAAAAGGAATAAATAAATATTAAAGGAATAAAGTCATACTTATGAGAAAATTTGAAAACATTGGAAAATAAAAAAATGTAGTTTTACAGGTAGAAAGTCAAAAATATTAAGAGAAAAAAGTCACAATTTTACGAGAATAAACTTGTAATATTATGAGTAAAAACAATATCATTTTAGTAACAGAGTTGATTTTTCTTTTTAAAATGTGGCAATATTAAGAAACAAACAAAATAACATAAAGGTTGGGGGGGAAATTTATATGCAAATAAAGTTAAAATATTGTGGGAATAAAGTCATAATATTGCAATTGAATATTTAATTTTTGTTTTATAATGTATAATGTCTTGCTTACATTTCAAAGTAAAACATGACAGGGATCAGTGTTAAAAATAACATTCAAAATATAAAACCTTCTCAGCACTTTAATCCAGCCAATTCAGCGACATATTATCATGTAAAATTGTTGGCACACTTGTAGTTGTATCCACTTTTTTAAAAATAGGATATGGCTCTCACGAAAATACATTTGAAAATGTCAATCGTTCATGGCTCTCTGAGCCCAAAAGGTTCCTGACAACTGAAATAAAGCATAAACTAAAATAACATAAATAAAATAAAAGGCAAATATAAGGCATCCAAAAGACGCATTCAATTATGCGGCAAATGATATATAGTCATAATAAAATTACTGTAATGTGTACTATATAGGCTAATACGAGTGTTAAGCTGTAGCAGTACTGTTTCCTGTCTAGAGTGCTCTAATAATGTTGAACGTAGTTAGAAGCTTTTCTGTGCTCTAACTACACAAATACTGGATTTATAAATAAAAAATCCTACTTGGCGGAAATACCACGGTCAGGTCTGGAACCACTTAATTGCAGTAAATGAGGAATTACTCTCAAGTGTTTTAGAAGGCTACTTAAAAAAATAAATATAATGATTTAAGGATAGACACAGCCTGACCCTGGAATGGACTTTTTCTATCAAACATCATCATTTGAGTCTTCTGTTTTTTTCCCCGACCAGCATCACTGATTGAACTGTGTTTAATTTCGAAGCTTCCGCTGTATGTTTTCTCTCTTAATGAAGTGATCCTGACTGTTTTCTAATTCTTCAAGTTCACACTTTGGGTTTTATTTGTGCTCCAACGGATCAGGTCAAAAAAAGCTTTCTGTGCCCTGTAAAATACATTTATAGCAATACATCCACAAGCACTAACAGCAGTGATGCTCTGAAAGTGTACAGTATGAGTGTGTGTATGCAAATGAAATATGGAGAGAAAGGCTCATGCATAATGCTGAGGCGATGGTGACAGGATGTCGTGCTTTTGGGGAGTCGCAGCCCTCAGAGACCGGACTCGTTGGGAGGTAGCAGCCAGCTGCTTTGGGTTTTACTTGGCTCTTGTTTTTCAAGCAACATTGAAGCAGAGTTAGCAACCTTGTCTAAGTGCAGAATATTTAACCCAGTTATACATGATTACAATAATTACAATAAAATTTGTGTACTCGGCAAAAATGTTTTTTTTGTATCCGAGCAGTATCCGACTCATCACTATCCGTAACGGATTCTTGTTTAAAACGAGTATTCGGCTCAAAGAAGTGTCAAAGTTAACGCCCCTCAACGTGCATATATCCTGTTTTATTTTTTTTTTTCATTTTATTATTAGTTATTCATACAGTGGTACCTTGGCATGTGAGTGTCACAACTAACAGTGCTGGTTCGATAAGAGCCGTCTATTGGCTGCGAGCTAAAATTTAGGTTCTGAGCTGCCGGTTTCTGGCAGGCATTGCCAAAGACAACCATTTGAAGGGTGTGTGTGACAGGCAGTAAACGAGCACACACCCAGCACTCAATGAGCAGTGAACATGACGGAAACATATTATCCAGGCTCATGTTAATAAGTGTATTAAAAACATTAAAACAATCTTTCAAAAGGTACACTTATTATAGATTAAAACTTGTTTCTATCTGCCATTAATCGTGATTAATTACGAGTTAACAAAATGTGAGTAATCATTAAATGTTTTAATTGACTGACAGCCCTAGTAATCTGCTGTTGAATTTATTGCTTGACTCTTTCTGAACACATGGTTTACAACACATGACTTTATGGACCCTGCTTTGTGCACTGGTAACAGAAAATGACCTTCCCCGAAATGTTCCCACAATGTTAGAAGTATACCATTGTACTAAATGCCTTGGTAAAATAATGAATTAGAACTTGAAGATCGAGTCCATCCACTAATCCAGTAGTTTTAAGGTGCATACTGATAAGATGGGAGCATGAATCACATGTTTGTTATTACTGCATGCTACACTGAGAAGTTGATGAATACACATTTGTCATCATATTCAAATATACCAAAACAACATTTTCTGTAATAAGATGTAGTCGGAGATGTGGCAGGATTTCACTATGGAATTGAGAACAGTAGAAAGGTTGCGATGACGTCTCTCTCTAGCTTACCATTCCGTGATCCATGGGGCCATAATGCCATTTCAAATAACAACATGCAGGGGGGAAATTGTACCCTTGGTGCAAGCAAATAGGCTGTAGCAGCATGACTGCTGTGAGTGAGATTATCTGATGTGGTTATACCACTGTGACTCATCAAACTATATACATTATATGTCATACCATATAACCTCTACATACTGAATTTCACTGAGTATGAATGGTTGTCAACATGTGCCTTATGACTGACTGGTGACCACTCCGGGGTGCCATCCACTTCTTGCCCAGAGGCAGTTGGCATAAGCTCCCTGCAAAAAGAAAATGGATGGCTATACATTTCGCTGGGTAATCCAACTGAATTGACTGAAAATATGTAATGTCTATACATTATGTACTGTATATTAATTAAAGCCACAATTAGTTAGTTATAATACAGTTACTTCTAATAAAATAATACTTATAATACATGCATGAAACCACTACACACACAAACACTATAAAGAGACACTAGTTGACTTTCAAGTTGAATAACATTTAGATTTTTTTTTCCCATAACATGTAACGTAAAATGAATAAATTCCTTTTCGATCCACACTGCCGGCAACATACAACTTGTACCACTATAATGTTTTAAATGCGATTGTAACATTATGTCACGCTAGTTTAAAGAGAAATTCTAATTGTGTTCAGATCTTCAGCTCATTTCGGGAGACTTTGGACCAGTAAACGAGTGTGTTTTGTTTTGTCCCTCCATCCAGCTGTCCAAATGTTTATCTATTTTCTGTACGGATGGAGACGATTACAGCAGACTGAGGGCAAAAGGTGGACTCCATCCATACTAACAGTTGAAGGGGAAAAACTTTAGTTACAGTTGGATATCTCTTTTTCCTGACTAACATAATCTAATGGTGAGGAAGTAGCAGGACATACACTACCTATTATTAGTATATCGTTTTTATGACCCCACAAGGCTTCACTGCTGATGCCCACAAAAATATAAACAGCTCATGCTTCCAAAGCAGTGCTTAAAGATTAGCACAGCAGGCATGACATCATAAGCAAGGAGTTTCCATGCTTCACCACTAGCAATGCAGTGTTAATGAAGCCTTGACACAGTATATACACTTCTATGACCTTTAAATATACTTATCTCTCATTACTTTCTTGACACTGTGCCTTGTTAAATACTGTTAATAAATACTAGAAAAAAGTATATACACATTCATATTTAGACTTGCCGTTTTTTATTTTACCCATTATTTTCTTGTCCCAGTTGACTCTCTGCCTCATGTGTGACAATAACAATGGTTGCTTCTTTGCAAAGAGGTGTCCGTGCAAATTAACTTGTGTGTGTACACATATGTGTGTGTCACCTTCCTAGCGCAACCTGCAAGCTCATGTAAAACATCAACATCCCCACAGATGACTAGCAAATCACACTCCAGCATATATAGAGAATCAGAGCCCCAAGGGCCAATATACAGTATAAGATGCAGAGAGTTGCACCTCTCTCTTGTTCTCTTTTTATTACATTCTCTTTATCGCTCTCTCTCTCGCTCTACGCAGTCTTATTTCATCTTTAACTCTTTGTTGTCTTTTTGTGTCACTTTAAATTTCTAGAAATATCTCACTTTTGATCTTGTTTTCCTCCCATCTGCAACTTAGTGGATATAAGTGCATAATTATGATATTCATATATTGTAGTATCCACTCACACCATCACAAGAAAGTGAAACCAGCCTCAGTGCATCACACATTCTGTCCTTTTTTTAATCCATGGTACATGTTAAACACTGAAAGTGGACGGACTATCAGTAACTGCAAAGATGTGGAGACATGGTTAGAGTTTAATGTGTTCTGCTTGTTGTTGTTGCATTGTACTGTAATGTATTTTTTTGTTAAGCGTGTTTGAAATCATCTAAACCCTTTACCATTACCATGGACATGTAGGGGTGTGTGCATATATGTGCAGCCTATTTGTTCACATTCACATCTGTGCATTCACGGACACACTATTCTTTGTCTCACACAGTGTTTGACTGAGTGTGTGTTGTGTTTTCACAGGGGGGGTTCACACACAGTTCTTAATCAGATTTCTGCATTCTGCATTGCTGTCTCTCTTGCTCATCTTTTGTCTCTCCATTTCCCCGCCCCCCAAAAATCCACAGAGAGCAAAGAAGCTCCACACAGTTTTAGTAAAACAGGAAATAGACCATCCTCAGATAGAAAGTGACTGAGGGATATTCTTTGCCATTCTGCTAAGTCGGCCTCTCCTCCAGTGGAAGTCTGGCTAAAAAAACAACAAAAAAACACACACAGCACCATTGCAGGTGTAACTAATTAGGTAAATACCTGAATTGACAGAACCCAATTAATTCAATGGAGAAAGGAAACTAAATAATTTAGTGTAATTATTTCAGTCCCTCACTGGCCTTTTTCCCTTCCAAACTAGATGCCATTGAAGGCTTCAATGCTTACAAACAGATGTTTTACCTTGTTGCTTGTGACCTGAGGAACTCAACATGAAAAGATATGCTGCTCTTTTCCTGTTTGACATTGCTGTGACTTTGAGCACTGATTTATTTCTGGGTGTTTAGATTTACCCGAAACTGTAATGTCAAAACCTGACATGCTGAAGGTCAAGGTTTTTTTGTGCAGATTTGTGATCTTAAGAATAATAGACCAACGAAGAAACAGACTAGTAACGTCTTTCATTGGGTAATACGATATGCATACAGTATCTCATCTCTGTGTTACAATGGGGTTGACCAAACGTCTTGTTTTTTTTCTGTAGAAAGTGATGAAAATGTCATGGTTGCCATTGTTTTTCATTGGGTAATAAAATTGACCGGAATTAGGGCAATCTGCTGCATGTGACATAATCCCAGAAAGGCTGCGATGTGGGTAGATCTCTTTGAATGTTCTTTTTTTCTTTTCTACCTACAGTATCTATCTATCTTTACACTTACAACGACCAAGCAGACAACCAGTCGGGCAACGGAAGTGCAAAATGCCATAGCAAAAGTAGTAAGTAGTAGTAGTAAGTAATAAAACGCATGAGGTCCGCTTGTACCTGCGATCTTGTCATTTCGGTCACTACAAAAAGCTCATGACCATAAGTGAGGGAAGGAATGTCGATCAACCGGTAAATTGAGAGCTTTGTCTCATTGGTGACAAAGGGCAGCCCTGGCGGAGTCCAACCTTCACTGTAAACGAGTCACACTTTTTGCCGGCAATGCAAACCAAACTCTGACACCAGTAATATAGAGAACAAACCTCCTGAATTAGGTGGTCCCATACTCTATATTCCCGGAGTACTCCTCCTCCTACTCCTCCTACCACACTGCTCCTCGTGAATCTGAGATTCGACTATCTGGCGAATCCTCCTCTCCAGAACCCCTGAATAGACCTTACTAGGAAGGCTGAGGAGTGTGATCCCACGATAGTTAGAACACACCCTCCGGTCCCCCGTCTTGAAAAGCAGGACCACCATTCCGGCCAAACCAGGGGCAACGACCCCAATGTTCATGCGATGCTGCAGAGTCGTGTCAACCAAGACACGCCCACTGCATCCAGGGCCTTAAGGAACTCCGGGCGGATCTCATCCACCCCTGGGGCATTTCCACAGAGAAGCTTTTTGACCACCTCGGTAACCTCAGACCCAGAAATAGGACATCCCGCCTCAGAGTCCCCTGGCACTGCTTTCTTGTTGGAAGACGTGTCGGTGAGATTGAGGAGGTCTTCAAAGTATTCCTTCCACCGGTCCATAACATTTTGAGTCGAGGTCAGCAGCACACCATCCCCACCATACACGGTGTTGACTGTGCACTGCTTCCCCCTCCTGAGACAGCGGATGGTGGTCCAGAATCTCTTTGAAGCCGTCCGGAATTCGTTTTCAATGGCCTCTCCGAACTCCTCCCATGTCCGAGTTTTTGCCACAGTGACCGCCAGAGCCGCCAACCGCTTGGCTTGACGGTAGCTGTCAGCTGCTTCCAGGACTCTTTCTTCAGCGTAACGTCATCCCTCACCACTGGTGTCCACCAACGGGTTCTGGGATTACCGCCAGGACAGGCACCAACCACCTTATGGCCACAGCTCCAATCAGCTGCCTCAAGCAGAGCGGAATGAAGTCAAGCCCCTCTCAAGAGGACTGGTTCCAGAGCCGTTGCTGTGTGTTGAGGTAAGTCTGACTATACAGTATCTAGCCAGAATTTCTCCACCTCACGCACCAGCTCAGGCTCCTTCCCCACCAGAGAGGTGACATTCCACGTACCGACAACTAGCTTCTGTAGCGAAGGTTCGGACCACCAAGGCCTCCCGTTTCGGCCGCCACCCAGCTCATTTTGCACCCGACCCCTTTGGCCTCTCCTATGAGTGGTGGGTTCATGGGAGGGGAGAGACTGACATCATGCACAGTATTCAGAGACGTATTTTTGTCCAATGTTGATGCAAGTAAACAAAACATGCACGATGCGATCAATCACCATCAAAAAGAAAAACGAAATGAAAGCATCTTTAAAGCAGTAAAAACAACAACGTGGCACTTTAATAAAACAATAAAAAAAGAAAAGCATATTTTTGTTTTGTCTATGTTTTATTCTGAGAACAAGAAGAAAGTAAACATTGTGTCGCAATAAAAAAAAAAACATTGTTGAATGAAACAAGCAATTGATTTAACTGTCAGGGAGAAATAACTTTATTGAGGAGAAGATTAGAGACAGAGAAAACGACATGAAGCAGAAAAATGATTAAACTGTGCAACTTTTTGCTTTTGAGTAAATGTGCGTGTATGTGTGTCAGAAAAATGAGGAAGTGAGGCAATGCTGACCAGAGGCAGTGCAGATTGTACACACAAATATATTGTTGTACTTCACAGTAGGCAAACAGACACATACTCATAACACACATTACTGCATGAAGTACTGTTTGTTCAGCTAACGTATGTGCACATTGCTGACTTCATGTATTTCATATTCACTTAGCCTTGACTGAAGAAGATCCTGATGTGCTGCAGTACATTTGTATGGAACGCTGTGTGTTTGCGTGTGTGTGTATTTTTTGTCAACTCTACCTTCTCCATCAAATTTACAGGTTAACTTTTTAGGAATGCAACATATGCCTTTTTTAGATCACACCATGGGGATATTTGAGCAATTGAGCAAACTGCATTTTTTTTCCTTTCAGCCAATCCACTGCCAAGCCATTGAGGCATCAGTGACTTTCATTGGCACATCTTTTCCACTTTGATGGCCATGTATATGCGTGTCTGTTTCCCCTCCATTGACTCAAAACCACGCTGTCTAGAAAACCTAAAGCCGAGAGGTTTTGACAGGATCAACTGGAGGAGACTCTAACTCTAACTTTTATTTATCACCGCCAAATACCAAGGTCCTCTAAAATCAGTTTTTTTTCTTCTTTTTCCCCCTATTTTTTTTTTTTACATTTTTCACTTATTTTACCAGCATAATGTGTGCGCATTTTGGGTTAGTAATTAATTGGATTAATTGGGTTAGTGATTAAATTTTTTCAGTCATTCATTCATTTTCTATACCGCTTATCCTCATTAGGGTGGCAGGTATGCTGGAGCCTATCCCAGCTGACTTTGGGCGAGAGGCGGGGTACACCCTGGACTGGTCGCCAGTCAATCATAGGGCACATATAGACAAACAAACATTCACACTCACATTCATACCCAATTTAGAGTCGCCAATTAACCTACCATGCATGTTTTTGGAATGTGGGAGGAAACCGGAGTACCCAGAGAAAACCCCCGCACGCACGGGTAGAACATGCAAACTCCACACAGATATGCCCAACGGAGATTCGAACCCTGAACCTCCTGACCAAGGACCAAGGCCAAGGTGCCTCACAGTCACCCACTCCGTCACCGTGCGACCCTAATTAATTTAATAATACAATACATCAATGAACAACTTTGCCCAGTAATTAAGAAATGGATAAAGCCTGGCTAACTTTTCTAATGGGACACTGTACAGTATAACACTATAACTATAATGCCCATGCTTTTGATTATGGAAGGTGTAGTCACTGATGTAATTCCAATGGTGTTTATGTAAGATTGTTTTATGACAGACTTAAGTTGTTTTCACAATTATACAAAATGCGTCATACATTGCGCCTATTTTTAAAGCTGGAAGTGTGGTGTGTGTTGAGAATGTGCTAAAACGAGCTGGTGCAAGAAAAAACTTGCCTTTTGTCTTTTTTACTCAGAACNACAAACATTCACACTCACATTCATACCCAATTTAGAGTTGCCAATTAACCTACCATGCATGTTTTTGGAATGTGGGAGGAAACCGGAGTACCCAGAGAAAACCCCCGCACGCATGGGGAGAACATGCAAACTCCACACAGAGATGCCCAACGGAGATTCGAACCCTGAACCTCCTGACCAAGGACCAAGGCCAAGGTGCCTCACAGTCACCCACTCCGTCACCGTGCGACCCAAATTAATTTAATAATACAATACATCAATGAACAACTTTGCCCAGTAATTAAGAAATGGATAAAGCCTGGCTAACTTTTCTAATGGGACACTGTGCAGTATAACACTATAACTATAATGCCCATGCTTTTGATTATGGAAGGTGTAGTCACTGATGTAATTCCAATGGTGTTGATGTAAGATTGTTTTATGACAGACTTAAGTTGTTTTCACAATTATACAAAATGCGTCATACATTGCTCCTATTTTTAAAGCTGGAAGTGTGGTGTGTGTTGAGAATGTGCTAAAACGAGCTGGTGCAAGAAAAAACTTGCCTTTTGTCTTTTTTACTCAGAACCAGCACCCAATTAGTGGGAATTCTAAAACACAACGGAAAAGACACTCATCCAGCCCGAGTCACAAAGCCCCACTAGCATGCTATGCTAAACTGAGCTAATACCGCTAGCTTCAATTCACGTTTTGTAAGAGATGACTTTCCAGGTTTTTTCGCAGCCATTCTAACATGTTTAGTTTGGGAGGGAGAAATTTGCCACGATTGAGCAGTCAGTCGAGGAGTCCGTCGCAAATGTTCCTTCTCATCATGATGACATCATGTAATTTACATAATTTCATTTTCTGCAATATTCCGCGTATACAGTAAGTAAACAGTAACTTTGGTTTTTATTGGCCAATTCCGCTGTTCCATCCATTATTCCATTTACTTTGAAATCATGGGGCCCCAAAATACCTCTCATGAAGCTCGTGTGGGTTTGATTTCTGGCCGTGACAACCTGCCACTGGAACTCTACAGTGCCTGTCCCAAGCCTGATTAAATGGGAGGGTTGCAGAAGAGAACAAATGTAAAAAAAAAACAAAAACAGCTAAACAATTCGTGTGAGTGACTCAAAGTGATCACTGAAGTATCGCCTTTGCTCCTGCTGCTGCATCATCAGTGGGTCTGAATGAAATGTTACTTTCCTTTCATGACAACATATCCCATTAACTATTGTGTGAGTGGATGAATGAGGTGACTGTTTAAAAGCACTTTCAAGGTACCTTGAAGGTAAACTAGCGCAATACAAGCCCATTTAACAGCTACACTTTGTGGCGAGCCCTAATACCGATTGAGCCAAATATAAGAAAACCCCGAGTACAGGACAACTCGCCTTTTCTAACCTGTTTGTGAAAAATATATGTGCAATAGTGTTCAAAATAATAAAAATATCCATTTGACTAACTTGATTAAGTACTGCTAGTATATTTTTTGTTGCAAACGGCAAATAAGTAGATAAGTAGTAGCAGTAGATTCTCAGTAAACAAACAAGTTCCATCATTCATGATATGCATGCTCTCAAGGCTGTGCAATTGGGCACTAAGTTGAAAGGGGTATGTTAAAAAAATAGCAGTGTGGCATTCAATCAGTGACCAGTCATCAATTTTGTGAAAAAACAGGTGTGAATCAGGTGGGCTCTTTTTAAGGATGACCCCAGCACTTGTTGAACATGCATTTCTCTTTGAAAGCCTGAGAAAAATGGCTCGTTCAAGGCCTTCTTCTGAAGAACAGCGTACTTTGATTAAAAAGTTTATTGGAGAGGGAAAAACTTATGAAAACGAATATGAAAAGAATAACCAGAATAGCAAAGGCTCAGCCAATGATCAGCTCCAGGATGATCAAAGACAGTCTGAAGTTACCTGTAAGTATTGTGACAGTTAGAAGACATCTCTGTGAAGCTAATCTACTTACAGAAATCCCCGCAAAATCCCTCTGTCATGTCAAGTCATGTGCAGAAGAGGTTACAATTTGCCAAACTGTCTATATTTGCCCTGCGCTTGACTGGCAACCAGTCCAGGGTGTAGCCCGCTCCCATTTTACCCCATCTTACCCCATCAACCTAATCAGGAAAAGAGGTACAGAAAATGGATTCATGAATGGAAAATCAAAATGACAAATTGTTTTTCCTGTATCAGTGCAATAAGAATTTCTTTGTTTTTTGGTAGTTTTTAGATAGCTTCTTCACTGATCACCATTATCTTAAAATTAGCATCATAAACTTGCCATCTCGCCCAACTTTTGTGGCACTTTTTTCCAGAGGATCTATGTATCCAAGCTACATGTCTCCAGCTCACTCGGGTGTTTGAGTGTCCGCATAATAAGCTCTGACTTGTCATTTGGCGCCACATGTCAAAACTCCAATTATCTACTACTTTTTTGAGACTTAATTTTAGGAATAAATATTATTATATTCAGGTCAATATGGTATTGCATCAAGGAAAAAACCCTAAAAACCGCTTTAATTTTAAGCACATTTTAAAACAACTGACCAATATACTCTATAGATTATGAGATGTAGAGGAGAAGGCTGTTCCTACAGAAGTGGGGGTAATAATAGTGAAAACTAATAAAGGGACGGGGATAGGGTTAAATTAGGATTTGTATTCAACAGAATAGATTAGGATTTTGGTACGGTTACAAATTGGTTTCCTGTTTGAGTAAATACCATAAATGTAACTCTGCCCTGTCACACTCATCACTACAGTGAGGGAAAAAACTATTTGAACCCCAGCTGATTTTGTAAGTTTGCCCACTAACAAATGAATGATCAGTCTATAATTTCAACGGTAGGTTTTTTTGAACACTGAGAGACAACAATGACAAAATTAATCCAGAAAAATGCGTTTCAAAAAGAGTTATAAATTAATTTGCATTTCCATGAAGGAAATAAGTATTTGAGTCCTTTGAAAAACGTGCTTCAGTACTTAGTGGCAAAACCTTTGTTGGCAATCACAGAGGTCAGCCGTTTCTTGTAGCTGGCCACAAGGTTTGCACACATCTCAGGGGGGATTTTGGCCCACTCCTCTTTGCAAATCCTCTCCAAGTCATTAATGTTTTGTGGCTGATGTTTGGCAACTCGAACTTTCAGCTCCCTCCACAGATTTTCTATGGGATTAAGGTCTGGAGACTGACTGGGCCACTCCATGACCTTAATATGCTTCTTCTTGAGCCAATCTTTTGTTGCCTTGGCCGTGTGTTTTCGATCATTGTCATGCTGGAATACCCCACCACGACCCATGTTCAATGCCCTGACTGAGGGAAGGAGGTTCTCACCCAACACTTAACGGTACATGACCCCATCCATCCTCCCTTCCACCTCCACCTCCATATTTGACGGTGGGGACGGTGTTTCTGGAGTCATAGGCAGCATTCCTCCCCCTTCAAACACGGCGAGTTGAGTTGACGCCAAAGAGCTCAATTTTGGTCTCATCTGACCACAACACTTTCACCCAGTCTTCCTCTGAATCAGTCAGATGTTCAGTGGCAAACTTCAAACGGGCTTGTAGGTGGACTTTCTTGAGCAGGGGGACCCTGCGGGCACAGCAGGATTTCAGTCCTTCACGGCGTAGTGTGTTTTTGTGGTGACCATGGCATCATTAAAAAGTTCCTCGAGAGTGGTTCTGGGCTAATTGCTCACCGTTCTCATTTCATTGAAACTCCACGAGGTGAGATCTTGCATGGAGCTCCAGATCGAGGGAGATTGGCAGTTAACTTGTTTCTTCCATTTGCGAATAATTGCACCAACTGTTGTCACCTTCTCACCCAGCTGCTTGGCGATGGTCTTGTAGCCCATTCCAGCCTTGTGTAGGTCCACAATCTTATCCCTGACATCCTTGGAAAGCTCTTTGGTCTTGGCCATGGTGCAGAGTATGGCATCTTGATTGATTGATTGCTTATGTGGACAGGTCTCTTTTATACAGGTCACGAGCTGAGAGGGCTGCCAATGTCAGCTCGTTACCTGTATAAGATCCACCTGGGAGCTAGAGAGCTTGCTGACAAATAGGGGATCAAATACTTATTTCCTTAATGGAAATGCAAATTAATTTATAACTCTTTTTGAAACGCATTTTTCTGGATTTTTTTTTGTCATTGTTGTCTCTCAGTGTTGAAATAAACCTACCACTGAAATTATAGACTGATCATTTATTTGTTAGTGGGCAAACTTACAAAATCAGCTGGGGTTCAAATAGTTTTTTCCCTCACTTATGTTTTATTTGCATGTTTAATATTTTAAAATGTGTTTTTCCCCTCAAATATGCATTCATAAATAGAACATTGGTCAGCTCAAAATGTTACAATTGTCTCCTCTTGGTTTATTAAAACGACAAAGTCTTGCTGTGTTGTGAATATATCTGCTCAGTGCTAAAAGTATGTGTTTGATTGACACTTCTGGTGGCAAACAGGTGTCAGAAGAGTGATGCTGGCACCTCTAAAGCTTCCAGGTATGTTTACAAAGATTGTTCAGCAATGCGGTGTTGACAGAACATGGGGAATACTGATAAACACATACTATTAAAAAACATAAACGTCATGAAGTTGACTTAGAAGCTTACCACAGGACAGTGGCAATGTGCTTGTTTTGGAAAGATCTGTACCGGCCTCACTAAAGCATCACTTTGCTCCTTTGTCACCGCAGTCAAATAGCCTAGTTATGTTTAAAACGCTGCTTCAGGGATCACCATTGTACACTTTTTTTTTAATCAGGTATGCCGATGCTTAGTCAACATTCTGCATTTATTTGTTTATGAAAGAACATTTGTCTGTTTTATGTGTGTTTATTTTATCTTTAATCACATTATTCATTTCTACAATATTTTGTATGCATTTTTTAAAATTGCATTTTAATTATTTTAATTCTTTTTTTTAATTTATTCGTTATTCCTGTTCCCCTTCCTCTTAGACTATCAATATGTGGCTACACATTATTTGCTATTTTTTCTCCTTATTAGAAAACAAGACGTTTAAACACAGGGAATGAAAAAACAATCAGCAATAGCTGAGACATGCAAGTGGGGTGCGGTTAATAAGCTCTGCTTTGTCATATTCCGTTTTGGACACATTGAATTGTGCAAATGTGATGTTCCTTCATGTAACTTGCTATGCATTTTTAAAAGAAAGATGTGTTTGAAATTTGTAGGTTTGCCTTCCATGTAATTTAAACTTCATTCCTAAGGTGCTGCCTCCTTTTCCATAAAGATGTTGGTTGGTCCCCTCATTACAATAATGATCACACATTTTTCTGCATAGAACAAGGCTACAGATGGATATTTGTCATCAGTTTTCCTGCCTGTAGCACCTTTCAGCTGATCTCTCACTGAGCTCCCTCGCTGGGAACTTTAACTGTATTTGCTCAGGTTTGCTGCCGTGTAGGTGTTGACAAATAACCGCATGTATCACACTTTCGTTTTGGCTCAGTCATGTAGGTTATTGTTACTGTGCGACCCCCTAAATGGCTAGCCTGCACACCTCATGTATAGGTCCCGCACTCCACTTCTCCATCACGCCATGAGACCGCCCACAGTGTTCTCCCATCATTGCGATGACGGCAGCTCCCAAAGCACCAAACAAACAAGCTTGCTTGCTTGTGCTGAGGCCAGTGAAGCACATACAAATAATGGCTTTATAGAGTTACAGACCTTGAATCAAGCCAATCAAGCCTGCAGAGACAATAATATCTTTAGTGAAAAACCCATCCATCACTGTTTTGTTTTTTTGTTGAGTAAAAGCCTTTTGTGACACATTTAATTTTTTCTCCACTGTTACGGTAGGAAGCAGCAGTGATATGGCAGTGACGCAACCTGCACTTTCAAATCAATGTTTTCCTTCGAGTTGTTTTGCGTTTGGTGTCTGCACATTTTCGAGCACTGTGGGCCATCCTCATTCGTCATTCAAAACAGCGGGCATTGAAGTGCAGGTTGGTGGGGGATTGATTACAGGGTGGTGCCTTTCTCTCACAAAGTAAGAATGAGGAAAAATGAAGCCTTGTGTTTTCTGTGGCTCAGGCAGACGCGCTGTGATGCAAATGCGGGTATCACGCAATCACATGCAATTCTCTCCCGCACACATTCTGACTTCACTCTTAATTGCTTCTTTGATCATGTGTTTTATACACATACACACACACACGCACATAATCCATTTCACCTATCACCTACATTACTATTCTGGACATTGCCCCAATTCTTCCCGCGAGTGTGTGTCACACAGGAAGTGATACATGTCTCCTCTCTTGGTTGTCATGGTGATATGACAAATGGTGCAGCTTATCTTGAGGCATATTCATTTTGCATCAAACAAATTGGCTTTTGGTTCAGGGGATTGGGTTCCATTTGTTGAGGTTTTAACTGGTGAAAAGTTTGAAAGATCATTTTTAGCAGATGCAGGGCTGCTTATATCCCCCCGCATTTATCATTCATTCATTTTTCTATACCGCTTATCCTCATTAGGGTCGCGGGTATGACATGGGGCTGGACGGGAGCACAAGAAATAGAAATGGGGAGAAAAAAAGGCAGACGGATTGTGGTATTTGGTCTTTGTGGGATAAAAATAGGAAGTGAGTGGGTGAAATGAAAACACTCGAGCAAGAAAATAGGGGATACAGCAGGACAAAGAGAGTGACCAGGGGAGAGAAACAATATGACATTGCCGTAATAATAATAGTATGGGTGCAAGGATGAGAAGTAATGATATTAAAGGGAATGTGTAGCGCTGCTAATATTGAGATGATGGCGGTAAAAAAAAAGTGCTAGGGGTGAGATAATCACTGCAAGACTGAGGTAGAGGATGTTCTGTAAGTGTGAAGTGGAGGAGGAGGACGAGGAGAAAGAGGAAGAGATGTATGGTTGCTGGTAATCCCGGCGACACGGCAAGCAGGTTGCACATAGATGAGGAATCTAGAGATAGTGCGTGAAGACTGAGATTTGCAGAGAGACAAAGCTGCAATGTGGCTGAGATGCACTGTTTCTGAGATAAAGAGAAGAAGGTGGGCACAGGGAGTGGGTGATCTCCATGGTGTGTGAAAGGAACCAAAAAAAGGAGACAAACAGAAAAGACAATCTCCTCCTCCTTTTTCATAAATGCCAGTGAATCGCTGCAGTCAATAGTTCTGCATAGCGTAACTTAGAAAGATGCATTCGATTTGTGACCCGGTGTGCCGTTGAACGAGGGGGGCGGCATTTGATTTATGAGCCGGGGACCTTGTGACCTGGTTCTACTCCAGTGCTCCACCTCTGTACTCAAAGACAGCATCTCACAAGCTTTGCTCTGTACATCTCCATTAATGAGCTACCGCAACTTTGCCTCGGAATTTACCCAGAAGTGACTGCGAATGTTTTCCCTCTCAGCTACAACCAGCAGCATACACAGTATGTACTGCAGTACTGTATGTATGTACGCATGAGATAAAAGACAGCATATTAAGGTGAACACAAATGACAAAAAAAATACAAAGCCCATGAGATATAAATCAAAGCAAAGTAACATGTTTAGTGTGGCGCTTTAATGAAGACTCACATAGTGGAAGGAAGGGTGTTGCTTAAAATCAAAACGTCATTTTTTCTGTTTATTTATGATTGCATATTGTCTAATGTAGCTATTTGAAAGTACTTTTTAAAAGAACTAAAATACATATTTCAGCAAGGAATAACAATACGTTGTTAGGTTTTGTCTTTTTATTTAGCCTTTGTCGCAAGTTCCTATGGTTATAGGACATTTCAGTGAGAAACAATGTTTTTAGTTAAATGTATACAATTAATTAACTGTTAATTAATTAATCAATTCATAACCATATCTTGCCAATTATATTGAGAATTTAATATAATATATTGTCAAATGTAGTGTATTAGAGAGTAATTAATGACATAAAAAAATATTATGGAATGTTATCTGCTTTAGACATGGATCTTTTGAGGAAAAAAATGTGCAAAAGAAAACGACGAACAAAAAATACAATGTGAGAAGCATACCACAGTAAGTACCGGGGCCCCTTTTTGGCGGTGGAAAGATGTCAAAGAAACACATGCATTGCAAAATTCCTTTAGAACCAGTGAGTAAAATCATAGTCTTTTTTTGTGCTTTTGTAGTATAATGTAATAAATGATACTGATTGATTGTAGCAGATAGTAGTTATGCTCCATGGGGTTTACCAGACGACAAAAGCCATTATTTTCAGCAATTATAAGGGGCTGGTCATCTATGGTCATTGTTTCCATGATGAAATCATAGATCGCTTTAGCCCTCTGGTTATTTCTGACAAACTTTTGAACGTTGTAGAGATGCTGGTATTTAGGGTGGCTGATAAGGTCTAATGTGTTGAAGCATGATGGGTTTTTTTAAAATCACAAAGCATTTGGTGCAACCAGCACGTGAAATGTCTTTCTCTGAAACAGTGAAGGTCTGTTTCAAGGGAGCTCAGGGGAAGTTACGAAAGTCAAGAGAGCTCACCAGCTCAGTACAGGTAAAAAGTCTCACTGGAACAGTTTTTTTTAATCATGGGTTTAATGATCTATTTAATGTTATCAGTATCATCGGTTTGATGTCATAATTCCTCATTTTGGCCTGATAATTCCTGTTCCAATATATATCCTGTGCTCCTAATTATGACTATCGTATTATTGAGTCTATGAATGCCTCGGCTTTGCTGTTGTTTTGATAGAAAAAAAAATATATATTTATATATATATAATATATATACATAATAGCTAACATTAGTATTGTAACACAAATTGCTATCATTAATATAAATATAAATAATAGCTAACATTAGTATTGTAACACAAATTGCTATCATTAGCTGACAACAATACCTAATTTTACCCTAATCTGCAGTTTTTTATAGCCTAAGTGCAATAACCAATGACATTCATGCTGTTACGTCTTTCAAAGTTTGTATTTCCCTTACAACCTCATTGAGAAAGATGTTGCAGAACGTTGTTGCACAGTATAGCAAACACTGGGGAATAACATCACTTCTGCTGGCATGTGTCACGTGTTTTTACTTCTGGCTGAATAACTGCAAGTACCAGCTAAATGCATGACTGACCGATGGGCGTGTATGTATGGGCTTGCATGCGCTGAGCAGGGGGATCAGTCCACCAGCATTACTGCTGTGTGAGCAGCGGGACCTAATACTCAGTCTAATAATAAACGATAATGCCCCGACTGTGGTACCCAACCATCTTGTATTGTAGTTCATTTTGCCATTTTATCCAAAATACATATAGTTTGCTTAAATATCCATATTTCTTGACTAATAAACTTAGTCTTTGACTAATAAATCGTAAATTTCTCTTATCTAATAATAGGCTGTATTCAACCACAAAACAGCAATACTTACTAATTAGTATATTTGAAAAAAACGTGATCGAGTGAAGCCGTGAAATTGGAACTGCCAAGTGGCGAGGTACGTCTGTATACATTTGAAAGCCTACTTACAATTTACCATTTGAAATGTTGTAGTTGTAGTAGTTTTATATTCTTCATCTATTTCCATTATTTTTATGGCACCATTTGTTTAACATCCCAAAAAAGAGGCTGCGTTTGACCTAAGATATTCTACTCTATCTCGATTTAAAAAATGGACTTTGCGGGGTCCTTATTTGTGCGCATACCCAACAAGCCAACTTGCTACTCAGTGTCTTGCTCATTGCTCTTATTTGACCCGACCATATGGTTTTCAGCCACTAGACAATCTGGTATCACTGCACTAAAGATTTATAAGCACGAAAAACCAGTTGGGGTGAACTCATTAGGATGAAAAACTGCTTCAGTACACTGCTTTGAGTATGTTGCTCCAATATGTTATGAGATGTGATGCAAATATCTGCTAAATCCTACTCATCCCATCTGCTCAAAGCTGGGAATGTGGCAGCAGAAGACAGTAGCGTGCAGAAACGGGAGACAACTGGAAACACAATGAAAGACAAACATAGAGAACGCTGAGAGGGAGAGGTGAATTGGGCCGGAAAGACAGCGAAGAACAATCTGAAATGAATCTGGACACACCAGATGGTTTGATGTTTGTTTGTGTGTGAGTCTATAGACACGTTGTGCACGTGTGCTGTTGTTAGTCCTGCTGCCAACTTATCCACTTGGGCTGGCGTATATCTACGTGAGGGTTGTGTTGTTTCAGACAAGCACAAACCTCTGGTATATGTGCAAGGAAAGAGAAAAATCCCACTACCAGGAATCTTGTAAGCGTTTGGTTGATTGGAACTTGTCATTGTAGCTTTCTTCTGACTTTTCTGTTTAGCATAAGGTCTGTCTTGCACACATGTACACAGCTAAGGTTTTGTCAGCTTGCTAATGTGCTGTACTGTAATTTGCTTATTACTAATTAATTGCCTTTAGGTCCTTTTTACACTTTATGGAAATATCTTGCCCTTTATATCACCATGGAGGCTACATTGTAATATACTGAATATGTATGCAAGAGCACCGTCATTGCTCAATGGCAGTGTAGAGTTGTAAAACACTTACACTCCATCCTGTCACAATGAGTATAAATTCCATTCATCTATCCATTTTCCAGACTATCCTATCCTTTTCAGGGTTACAGGAATCTGGAGCCTGTCCCAGCTGACTGGGAATACACAAATGTAAACATTTTCAGCCTGATTCTGTTCCGATTTCAAGCCTCATCACGTGTTGTTAGTCGTGCATTGTACTGTAGAAAACGATGAGTGATTATCAGCTCCTTTACCAGCCGAGACTACGGATGAGCGGGATACTTGTTCTGGACGGGTATCCGTTACGTATAATGCATTTTTGCTGAGTACAAGCATGAAAGGAGTACAGCTTGTCATTTTCTGGAATCTTGATGAAGGAAAATCCTCATTGGGTAACTACGTATGTATTCACTCTTCACGCTCTGTGACTGGCCAGTCACAAACAGCGACTGCCCCTCTCTAGACAGCTACAGCCAGAGAAGCTGTGCCTCTCACTCTTTCACACACAGAAATAATACAGACTCTGTGCTTGCTTGGCTTGACTTCAGCTCACATTCTCTATTTTACCCCAACAAAAATGTCTGGCTCCGTCCGTCCGTGTATGTTTTACACCACCTGAAACATACACCAGTCAGTTAAACGTTGCTCGTGGTACTGAACGCGTTGCTGTTGAGAAACAATACAGTGCAAATGGCTGACTGATTATTTCCCAGTTTGTGTACAAAGCATGTTAGTTTCTAAAAATCTAGCCCAGTAAGTTTTGCATATTTTCTGAGTACAGTACAGTAATGCCTCATTTATCGTGGTTAATTGGTTGCAGACCCGGCTGTGGCAAGTGAATTTTGTGTGCGTTGCAGTAAATGTGTTCCAAACATGTGGACAGGGAGTCATGTTTGCGTATAAGACTTGCGTTTTACAGCCACAGCATTTTGCAATCCATTTGTTTCAGCAATTGAGTCGTGTGCAGGTCTTATCGAACACCTAGTGGCCGACGTACGTAGAATACTACATTAACAATTTGAATGTATGTCTGAAACTATGTCTGAACAATGAATATGTCTGAAACTGTTTAATTTAGGCAAACAATATGTAGGTTTTGCTTACATTACTAATAGGACACTATAAAATTATTTTTATTTATTATTATTATTATTATTTTTTTTTATTCGAACCATGATGTGGGGTTGGACAATTCTATTGTGACTATCTACTAGTTAGTACTGAACGTACTAACTTTTTTTAGGACTAAATATAGCATTTTTGAAGCCAATATAGCTAATATTTTTCCACTGTGTTTTTGTACTATTTTATACTAAATTATCTATAGAACAAATTCTTACTTTATATACTGTAAATAGAACGTCTCCATAAGATTGATTTCCTTAACACCCCAAACACAGCGGGTAGTCGAATTCCATTTTGGTTAAAACACACACTTTTCAAAGAAATTATTTTCTTCCTCATGTTGACTACTGGGCTAGGGACAATGTTTTCTGAAGCGGGAACGACCGTGACACTTGTTAACTATGTTGACTTGTTGGCCTCCTTTGTTGTGAGCAACCAATGGCAATTGAGGAGAGATGGAGGATGTTATTGGAGCTACAACTAATGAATGTCACGTTTATGAATGTGAATTTTTTTTTCGCAATAAAACGTTCCACAAGGTGGGCAGTACATACTCTGAATGAGTCATAAACACAAAGAAAATACTATACTAAAAATGAACCCGTCAGGCTATGCGAGAGGGTTTGGAGGAGAATGCTAGTGGACGGTAGTAATAATACTAATTTTCAGTTTTGTTTTTCTGAAGTGTTTAAATTGGAAATTAATTCCTCCCACAGGCGGCCAGTTGTCCATGTTTTCCTAAGTGTTACAGCTGACATGTTCTTCGCTAGAAATGTGCTGTATCAGTAGCAGTGACACATGAAAAATGAATGCAAGCTTGCAGTACACATGGTGGTCTAAAAGTAGGGTTACAGGTACTTCGTTATCTGTTCCACCTTAACAATCACGTTTTACATATAAATGCTAAAAAATACTGAACTTTTATTCTCTATTCTTTTCCACATTTGACTATTTAGTCCCAACAAATAATGAAGTAACTGTAAGCCCACTTTTGGCCCACCCTGGATTTGCTATAAATAAAATAAAATAAAAATAAAACACCATACAGCATGTTGTCATCTGGTACATTACCACTGGCGCTGTCGAGCTTAGAAGTACATCAGGCATGTTCTGTTTTTAACTGTAATCCATGTATACAGTGTGTATGTTACATTCTATGGTGTTGTGACAGTGTTTGCAGATGTGTCTTAGTGCATGAAGGACAGAAGACGCATTTATGAAAATTAGAAATAACATTTATATTTGCATGTTTTTTCTTTTTTTTTAAATTCCCTCTCTGTCCTTGTTACACAACCAGAGTGTGTACATGAACTGTGAAATAATATAAAGACTAAATATCGGAAATTTAAACATCCTGATTTTTGTATATTTTTCTTCCAGCTGAATCCTGCGGTGGGGTAATCCAAGGCCTGAACGGGACGATAGAATCGCCCGGTTTCCCCCATGGCTATCCCAACTATGCCAACTGTACGTGGCTGATAATAACAGGGGAGCGAAACAGGATCCAGCTCACCTTCGTCACGCTGGCACTAGAGGAAGACTTTGATATCGTGTCTGTATATGATGGACAACCATTGCCTGGGAACCTAAAAATGAGGTTGGATTTTTTTTCTTTTAAGTCTGATCTTCTTCCCTGTTGATGCTGTCACTCTAACCTGATAGAAGGTGTCATCTCTCACACTGACACACATTCTGCGTTGCACACAATCTCCTTCTGAACAAAGCTGTGCATTAATTTTCATATTTACTGTATCTTAGTTGGGAAATTACAGTTAAATTTGAAAGCATCTTTACAGCAAAAAATAAATACTACAGGACACACATTGCACTAACTTTAGTCCTTTTCCATCCATCCATTTTCTTCCGCTTATCCAAGGGTTGCGGGGGCAACAGCCTAAGCAGGGAAGCACAGACTTCCCTCTCCCCGGCCACTTCGTCCAACTCCTTCCGGTGGATCCTGAGGCGTTCCCGGTCCAGTTGAGAAACATAGTCTCTCTAACTTATCCTGGGTCTTCCCCGAGGCCTCCTACTTGTTGGACGTGCCCTGAAAGCCTCCCAAGGGAGGCGCCTGGGAGGCATCCTAACCAGATACCTGAGCCACTTCATCTGGCTCCTCTAAATGTGGAGGAGCAGCGGTTCTACTCTGAGTCTCTCCCGGATGACAGTGCTTCTCACCCTATCTCTAAGGGAGAGCCCAGCCACCCTGTGGAAAAAACTCATTTCGGCTGCTTGTACCCGCGATCTTGTCCTTTTGGTCCCTACCCAAAGCTCATGACCATAGGTGAGGGTAGGAACGTACCGGTAACTTCGGAGGCTGCATCACTGCAGAAGGCACACCAATCTGTCTGTCCATCTCGTGTTTCATTTTTCCCTCACTAGATCCCGAGGTACTTAAGTCTTTAGACTTACCACTTGAAAACCACTGATGCTAAAGCTAACACCAAATCGGAGGCATCCTATCTGGTTTACTGAATCAACTTGAATCAATTTTCCCCACAAGATATAACGTAAATCCAATGAATCTGTTCCAGAAACCTACAAATGTGAACAATTGTAGTTTTACATGCAGAAAACACTAAAAACCCAAATAAATACGTATGAATGATGTTTGAAAGGGATAAATGAACATTTGAGGTTACATTACCTTCATTGAACACGTGGTTGGTGCCAAAGCACGCTGTGGCAGCAAGATCAACCCAGACACCTTTGTATTGCCATAAATTATTTCTTCACTAATATTTTTTACCTTGAGTCTCTGTTTTTTTATTATCATCAAAATAACCAAAAATGGAGTCAAAGAAAGTTGCAAGTGCCAGCATTTTTATAAAGAAGATGAGAAACATAACTAAATTCAATCAATAACTCAGGGCAAAACATAAAGTTGTCCATCTTGACCTCGCTGGCACATTGTGTCTTCAACAATCTCATCTTCAATGAAGGTAAAAGTAACCTTAAATGTTCATTTAGCCCATTCATTTGTCATTCATAGATATGTACAATTGTTTTGTGCATGTAAAGCTATTTCTACAACTATAAGAATTTGTTTGTGTTTGTGATTTGTGGCCTAACTGTGTTAGTTAGCATAGAACTACAGCATCAGCTGCTGATGACATCATAGGTAGGGGACGGAACTGACTTTAGTTTCCTGTTACTATGTAGTAGAAAGCTAATAGACTGCTAACAAGAACGTTTTGTGATAAAAATGCAGTAAGAACACAGTTGAACTGTATTAATTATTAATTACAAAACAAGTAGCGGGCCATGTTGTATGGTAACGGTATGGAAAATGTGTGCAAACCGAGCCAAACTTTTGGCATGTATTTTTGACGAGTTTTCACTTTATTAAGAAACCTAAGCTGGGGAGCAAGATAATTTCCTGTACGAAAATAATTACAATCTAAAATAAAATATTTGTATATGGCAAGGAAAAGGGGTCTACTGAAAAAGTTGTCAACATTTTTCATTTCAAAATAAAAAAAGCAAGCTATAAATTGAAAAATGTTATTTAATTTGTACTAGCAATCCGGCTAATTTTTGAAACCACTTTATAAAGTGATCAGTGGTTGCCATGGTAATGATAGATAAATCATAATAAAGATTAAATTAATTTGCTCTCAAAGAGATTCGTAAAATTGCTACACTCTGTAGCATTACCACTTCTCTTCCATATAAACAGACTACAAAAATGTGCCAATGTTTTCATCATTAACATGTTGGGGCCAGAACGCCCTACAAGTTATAAGGCATTGCTGAACTGGCAACATCAGTATTTGGTGATTTGTTGCAGCGCAGGAAGGGTCGTTAGAGCAGCGTCCACAGACTTGGCTCGCTGTGGGGAGTTTATTCATCACAAAGTTTGTGTGTAGGAGGGACAAGCTGGGAAAGCACACAGTGTTTGAGCTTAGTGGTGCAGTTTTTTTTGGAAAACAGTGGTGTTATTTTTTTGTTAAAGCGTTATGTCCAGCAGCTTTATTATGTTGCTGAGTGAGAAGAATACCTATCTATTGGTTTGCAAGAGAGGAATAAAAAGACTGCTGACTTTACTGAGCCACAAAGTGAAAATTCTGATCCTGATCTGAATGTACTGATCGATATAACAGGGGGAAAATGAAGGTTGCTGTTGTTATATTCTTCATTGCAGTTATACTTCACTCACCAGGATTATATACCAATCGTACCACTTAATTAGTCTATAAGACATATTGGGAACCTAAGTGAAGTAAAATCTACAGTATAGCCATTGATAGACATTTTTACAATAGTACACAGGCTGACATTAACAACAAATGACGAAGATGAAACGTAAAGATGAATCACCACTTGGGTCACCGTACTGACCCATCAATCCATTTTCTTCCACTTATGCAAGGTCAGGTCGCGGAGACAGCAGCCTGAGCAGGGAAGCCCAGATTTCCCTCGCCCTTGCTACTTTGTCTAGCTCCTCCCAGTGAATCACAAGATGTTCCCAGGCCAGTTGAGAGACATAGTCTCTCCAACATGTCCCTGGTCTTCCTCAGGGCCTCCTACCAATTGGACGTGCCCTGAACATCTTCCCAGGGATGCGTCAGGGAGGCATCCTAACCAGATGCCCGAGACATCTCACCTGGCACTCAATGTAGAGGAGCAGCGGTTCTACTCCAAGTCTCCCACGGGTGACAGTGCTTCTCACCCAATCACTAAAGGAGAGCCCAGCCACCCTGCTTGTACCAGCGATCTTGTCCTTTCAGTCACTACCCAAAGCTCATGACCATAGGTGAAGGTAGGAACGTACTGGTGACTTGAGAGCTTTGCCTTTGTCTCAGGTCCCTCTTCATCACAACTTCACCACACGACTTTTTTCCAGCAATGCAAACTAAACTCTGACACCGTAACAAACAGCCTGAACCCCATTCCCGCAGTACTCCCTACAGTATTCCAATAGCAACAAGGGTGAATGCCTTCTTCAAGTCCACAAACACACGTACACTAGTACTAGCAAACTACCATGCACCCTAAAGAACATTGCCGAAAGTGTATAGAACTGGTCCACAGTTCCACAACCAAAACAATAACCAGTGTGGTTATTGAATCCAAAATTACAGTATTTTGCGGTTCCTCAATAGTATCCTGTGGGAGGTTCACTGGCGGAACCTCTGCATAAACTTTACCGGGAGGGCTGAGGAGTGTGAACCCACGATAGTTGCAACACACCCTCCAGCCCCCTTCTTAAAAAGTGGAACCACCAGCCCGGTCTGCCAATCCACGGTCACCGCCCCTGATGTCATCAACCTGTCAGCTGCATCTGGAGACCCCTGGACCTAAAAGACTTCATTTGAATCCTTCTACAGCTTGACCATATTGACTATTTCAAGTCAGAGGTTTTCTACCTGTCATTCACACAAACACACACACATGCACACACACCAGCGACCTGGAGAGATGCAATCTACCAGTTTTTGTTTCACTGATATTGAAAATAGTATGCTAAGATCTTGATCAATCATTGCTGTGTATGCTTGGCTTACACAAGGTGAGTTGACAGCTGTACCAACAGTCCAGTGAGTGAATTACGACTGTGTTACAACACACCAGCAGCTCACCTGCGCTTGGCCCCTTGGAGCAATTTTCACATCCTTTCCTGCAGATGCTCTTTTCTTTGACACCACTTTGTTCTCTTCCAATGTTGTAAGACACTCTGTTCTCTTCTTATTCTGATTATTAACCCTGGTTATTTTACACTTTCCAGTGTGTACATATGACACTTTTTTTAAAATAGAAGCCTCAGTTATTCCAAAGCTTACTTTTAAAACTAAAGCAAATAAAGCCATGCCCATGTCTTTATTTACAGTACATATGGTGTAAGATTTGTTTACTATATATTTAACTCATTTTGGTCTTTTTCAAGCCTCAGGTTTAGATTTTTCCTTTCAGGATACAAAAAATGCCTATGTGTATAGCCATTGGGACAGTGTTTGATAATTCAGACAACTTGCAAAGTGGGACCTCTAGAACTGAATGCCCCTGAGGTTGCTCAAATTTGAAGTCGCACATTCCTAGAATGATAATAGATGTCAACACATACCGCAATACTGTACAACAGAAAGGCTTTCAATCCTTCAGCCCAACAAGCATTTAAACCTGAATGCAGGGTGTGCCTTTGGCTTTTTGTGATGTTTGTGCAACACTTGTCATGCGGGACACAATCAAATGTACGAGATCTATCTAGTCAACAGAAAATTATCATTTAATTCAAGTATTTTTCTTTTTTCTTTTTTTTAACGTCAATTATAATTATGAAGGTTGGCAATGACACAACACAGAGGCACAGTTAGTTGCATAGTCGTTGAGACTACCAGTCTGGGTTGTAGCCTTTTGCTTGAAGTCAGTTTGGATAGTTTTTAATCTCACCTGCAACCCTAAACAAGATCTGCAGGAGGAAATTGAAGTTTGTTTGAATAATTACATACTTAAACAAGATTAGTCATATTTGTTTTTGACAGTTTTACAAAATGTATGATGTATTAAATTTACAGTTAATTAGAATGCGATAGCATAGCAACATACATCCGATAGTTTGCAGGCCGCAGTAAACAAGACATATTCTCCAAAAAATACAAATAATAATAATTTTAGGAACACATCTAATTCATCCGCAACTCGTACACATGAAGCTATCACCAACTGAAACATTTGGGTTGGGGTGGTAACACCTCCCACCCCCAAACCCCCATATCCCTCAAGACAAAGACAAAGTGACAAAACACAAGACAAAGACACACATTCACTAACACACTCACCCAGACCCTCTTGTTGGCCACAGTGTTCCTCTAGAAAATATGATATCCCGGTTGATGCAATAAGGTTACAGGGTAGGATGCAGAGTAAGATTTCCAGTTCGCATTTTTTGTTTAAAATAAAAAAAATCGTTCACATCACCAAACAAATGTTACCACAAAGCGAAGCAGAAGCACGACATCACTCGCGTTTCCACATGTTTACAGAAGTAAAGACTGCTGCAGGGCTCCAGTCATGTGCGATACCATTGATTTAATTTCTGATTCGATGCCGGGTAACATTCAGGCTGGTATTGGCGATACCAGTTCAATATTATGTGCAAATTCAACTAATATGTCTGGTAAAATGTAAAACATAGTGTACAGTATTTCAAATCATAGCATAAAGTATATAAGACATCATAGTCATTTATTTTACCCTTAAAGTATATTGAATAGTAGGTGATTTACAATACAGCCAAACTAATATACCACATCAGCAAAAAACAAAGGACAAAATCATATTCCTGAAGTATCAAAAGTATCACTATTTTGATTTCGTAATTGACTTTCGATCTAAACGAGCTCAGTTACCTGGGATGAAGTTCATGATTGGTGAGGCACTGACTATAAAAAGAGTCAGATGTACAAACATGAACCCAAAATAGAAAATAAACCTATACTTCAATTTTGACCTTAATTGAAACAATTTGCTGTTTTTAAATCTTTTAGACGCTTCAATCAATTACACACAATTTGATGGCAAGAAAAACAAAATAATATTTAATATAAAGTCAAATTCACAGTTTTTTTCGCTGACCCCTTTTTAAAAAAATTAAATTGCATTTGGTCTTACCTTTACTTGTAAATGAAGTCCATGCGCTTTAATTTTGAGATGTAATCCTCCATTTTGTTGGGAATGAAATGAAAATAATATGCTTGTTGTTTCTGTTCCAGAGTAGTTTTCCGTGAGGTAAATAAGCTAATGTTACATGCTGATTTTTTGTTTTTACGATCGTCTTCTTCTACACATTACTGCTATCCTGCCGGCATGGCTGTGTAAGTAAATGCATGGAGATCAGTCACGTGACGTCTGGAGCTCCATGATACACAACTCAACACTGCCACATGCTGGTGCGGCACGGTACATACCAGACTCCACTGTGCACTTTTAATGGCGTTTCTGTTCGAGAAGAAACACTAAAAACACTTTCATGAAATATTATTAGACTAACGTCAGTTTGTGCAGTCCATGTGTGATAAAACGTATATTATTGGTGATGCAATGAGGAAACACCAATGTCTCTTGTGTAAAGCCATGAACCAATGACAGCCTGCCTGAATGGATGTGTGCGTGGTCGCTTGAAGCACCATGAGAGCGATGACTCAACATGACTCTTGTAGCTGTTCTTCCTATGCATTTCAACAGGAATGATGAACATTCAGCTATTTTACTGATGGAATCATTGAAATTATTGGATTGAAAAAGAAAATCAATGCAAAGCACGGACCATTAAACTAAAATGGAACAATTTAGTGTAATCATACGTTTGGGTTACTATTCAGTATTCACATGCAATGGAAAGGATTTTTTGTTATAGTTCTGGGTTTGAGGTTATGGAGCCATCTTTACTCCAGCATACTCTTGCTAGCCTGAAAAGGTGTATGTAATGAGGACTCCTTGTAGGGTGACAGCTACAACCCTTACCACACCTCTGACTGTGTCATTGGTGTTTTTTTGACACCAAAATAATTTCAAAATCTTTCGCACAAAGTCACCCGCACAAACAAGTCTAAAAGTCGTACAAACACCCAGATATAAAATACCAGCAAGGTGTTTGCATTATTGGCTGTTTCTGGACATCTCAGGACTTCAGCTCTTTTGAAGTTGTCGAGTATCAGGCTCATTCTGATCACCTCCAGCATGTGTCCATACTGGCTCCAGCCTCTTTCCTCCACTTCTTTGTGGTGCTAAATACACCCACATGCCATTTTTTCCAGCTTCAGTGGGATGTCAGGAGCTATTCCTGTTATTCATCCCTTAGATGCTTATTTAGGTGTGATGTGTAATTTGATGATTCTGTTCTTACACACAATATAATGTACACTTATTACCCAAGAGTGCAAGTTCACAATGCAACATCATATTTTTGACTGCATTGTTACCTCTACCAGGAGATTGCAGCATTATATGGATTAGATTTTGAAATTGTTATTTCATACAAAACAATATTAGTTACACATTACACTTTATATTCACTGCATGGCCAAAAAAAAGTTGGCACCTGGGTTTAACTAAGCAAATAGGCACGGACATATTCCAAGATGACAACGGCAGGATTCATCAGGCTCAAATTGTGAAAAAGTGGTTCAGGGAGCATGAGACATCATTTTCACACATGGAGTCCAGACCTTAACCCCAATGAAATCTTTGGGATGTGCTGGAGAAGGCTTTGCACAGCGGTCAGACTCTACCATCATCAATGCAAGATCTTGGTAAAAAATGAATGCAACACTGGATGGAAATAAATCTTGTGACATTGCAGAAGCTTATCAAAACAATGCCACAGCGAATGTGTGCCGTAATCAAAGCTAAAGGCAGTCCAACAAATAATTACAGTGTATGATCTTTTTTTTGGTGGCTATTTTATTTGGCGAGGTAGTGTAGATTTCGATATTAGCTTGCATGGATCCTATTTTATTACTTTTGTGACAGTGACTCCTGGTCTCAATATGTGGGAATTTTGACATTCATGTTTTGAAATCCGACTTTATTAATGTTGCTAACAATACTCAAAACAATTTTCCCTTACAGTTTTCCCCTGCGAGAAACTGTTTTCCCTTGCAAAACTGTTTTGCATTCCCTCACAAAAGTTTTGCGAGCTCTTGCAAAAGTTCTGTTTTTTTTCTCTATGTCCTGTCAGCGGCTCAATGTCAAACCAAGTTTCTTCAGAATTTTTTTTTATTGACATAATTAACTTCTTCAAATACCATTATTTGAAATGAATTCCTTGTATCTCATTCAATTGTGATCTGAGCTCTGTCTGAGTTTTCTTATTTTATGGGTTTGCGTGTGGAAGCATGTACCACTTAAAGCCTGCCAACACTGGCATAAGCATATCATTTGTGTTTACGTGGATGCAAACAATAGGAGCTTGATTGCCTTGTCAAGGTTTTCAAAGAACAGCACAGATATATCTGCCTTCTGCAGACGTCCAACTGCCCTCAGACCTAGGCTGGGTACTTCAGCAATCCCATAGCAAAGACGAGTGGACCTGACAGCACATCTGAGGCTGCTCTGCTTTGGCCGCAGCTGTGCATCAGCAGCAGTAAATCTACTTCATCCCACTCATCTTGATGAATGACAACAACATTGTCAATATTTTTATTTCATATTTATTTTTTGTAAACTGAAAAAACACTTCCAGATAACACACAATGAGGAAGTTACAAACATAAGACTCTTGCACAGGTCTATTTTGCAAGATCCAGCGATATTAAACCCCGCTTCCTGAACCCATTACTCACCCACAATCCAACTACGTTCCCTTCTGTCTGTTTATTATTATTTATTATGATCGCTATACAATTTATTTACCGTGACAAGAACTTTGAACAATATTTTACCACAGTGTCATATTACCTTACGTAGATATTTTAAACTTGCAAAGAGTACATCTGTAATGCAGGAAGTCTGTTAAATGGAACTGCTAGCATTACCATTACCATTAATGCCACAACCAGACCCAAACCTGCAAATAGATGAACCTGATTCAGAGTTTGTCTGTACTGGTTTGGCTTATTTCTTGAAACAAAAATTGCATTTTCAAAACTCTAAGATCATTGGGCCAAACAGTGTTACAGTTGAGCACACCACTATAGCTCACTTGGAAAAGCACATATCTCTCCCAAAACTGTTCACACATGCCTCAAAGTTAATTCCTTTCCCAAATAAATAGTTGCTTTGGCTCATTTCCTGAAACAGACCGGTCTTTTGCAACACGCTTGGTTCTTTTACCAAAATCAACTTGAGTGGTTCAGCACAACATCATGGTTCACCTGCAAAAGCTCATATCACTTCCAAAACACTTTACTCATGAGTCAAAACTACATTCCTTTCCCATATAAATTGTCAGTGGCCCTAAAATCCATCATGTCTTTGGTGTTATGTAAGCACTGCATGTCAAAATGTTTTGATGTTTTGTCACAAAGGCAGAGGACCACTGAAATATTACTCATGTCCACCTCTCAGTCTTGGCCCAGTTCTTCAAAGACAATGGTTACTATTTGGGATGAGCATTTACACCACTATCTGCATCTGTACCTGTTTACCCATCTAAATGATCTCTATCAGTATCTTTACTTAGAGTCAATGGGGCATAAGTGAGTGTGGCGAGGTGTTGTATGGCTTTGATTGTGAGCAGAAGGATTTTGTAGTGGATGCGTTGTGTGATGGGGAGCCAGTGGAGCTGTTGTATGACTGGTGAGATGTGGTTTATGGAGGGTGTGTTTGTGATGACGCGAGCGGCAGGGTTTTGTACCTGTTGAAGTTTATGGAGTATTTTTTGGGGGAGACCGAACAAGAGAGAGTTGCAGTAATCGAGGCGGAAGGTGACGAGGCTGTGAACAAGAACGGCGGTGGAATGAGGAGTGAGGGAGGGACGGAGACGGTGGATGATCCGAAGGTGAAAGTAGGCGGAGCGAATGATGCTGTTGATGTGGGAAGTGAAGGAGATCGTGCTGTCGAGGATGACACCCAGACTCTTTACCTGAGGGGAGGTGAAGATGGCGGAGCTGTCAAGTGAAAGAGATAAATGGTTGATTTTATTAAGGGTGGATTTAGTGCCAACGAGTAGAAGTTCTGTTTTATTGCTATTTAGTTTGAGAAAGTTTGAGGTGAACCAGGATTTTATTTCAGTGAGGCAGTTGGTCAGGGAGGTGGGTGGGAGAGTGGAGTTGGGTTTGCTGGAGATATAGAGCTGCGTCTCATCCGCATAGCAGTTGAAGTGGATAGAGTGCTTTCTGAAAATGTGACCAAGGGAAAGCAGGTAGATTATGAACAGTAGGGGGCCAAGGACAGAACCCTGGGGAACACCAGATGTGACAGGGAAGGGGTGTGAGGTGAAAGACTTGAGTTGAAAGAACTGGGTGCGGTCTGAGAGGTAGGAGCGGAACCAGGTGAGGGGCGTGTTAGTAATGCCGACGGAGGAGAGTCTGTCCAGGAGGATGGGGTGTGAGATGGTGTCAAAGGCTGCACTGAGGTCAAGTAAAAGGAGAATGGATAATAAACCAGAATCAGCAGAAAGGAGAAGGAGAATAATTTGAGTGATTTTGAGAAGGGCCGTTTCAGTGCTATGGAGGGGACGGAACCCAGATTGGAATTGTTCATACAGGTTATTTGAAGAAAGGTGGGTATGAAGTTTTGCAGCAACAGTTTTTTCAAGAAGTTTGGAAATGAAAGGAAGGTTTGAGATGGGACGGAATTATTGAGATCAGCAGGGTCAGAACCAGGTTTTTTGAGTAAAGGAGTGACAGCAGCAGTCTTAAGAAGGGAGGGTACAGAACCAGAGGTGAGGGAGGCATAAATTATGTTGGTGATGAGGGGGGATAATGCAGGAAGGGAGGCTTTAATGAGAGCAGTGGGGAATGGGTCAAGTTGGCAGGGGGATGTTTTAGATTTCTGTATAAGAGTGGAGATTTGGTTGACAGAAGGAAAGGTAAAAGAGGAAAACAGGTGGGAAGGGGATGGAGGACATGGAACAGGTGCATTTAGAGCAGTGGAAGGAGTGAGTTGCTGATGGATATGGTGGATTTTTGAAGTGAAGAACGAAGCCAGGGTATTGCAGAAATCAGAGGAATAAAGATGTGTTGGAAGTGAAGAAGGGGATTTAGAGATATTGGAGATAAGTGAAAAGAGTATCTTGGAGTTACCTTCATTTGTACTGATTAAACCGGAGTAGTAAGTGGATTTGGCATTGGAGATGGAGTCCCTGTATTGTAAAATATGCTTTGTGTACATGTCTTTGTGTATAGTGATCCCAGTTTTTTTGTAGAGTCTTTCGAGCTGGCGGCCTTTTGCTTTTAACTGTCTGAGAGTGGGGGTGTACCAGGGTGCAGTGTGTGTGAAAGAGACAGATCGAGTTTTGAGTGGAGCTAGAGTGTTGAGAATGTTATGAAGATGGGTGATGTAGTGTGTGAGTAACTCATCTGTTGTAGATAAGCTATAGATAGTTGTAGATAGAAATGTTAAATGGTCCATGTTTATATGGTTGATTTTACGGAAATTTATGGTACGTGGTGGGTTCGATTTGTTAAAAGAGAGATTGACGTTGAATGAAAGAAGCAGATGGTCAGTGGTGGTCAGCTTTACAGTCCGTTGGTGTCACTCCAGAGCAGCAGAATAAATCCAGGATATGTCCTTTATTGTAGGTGGGAAAGTTAACAGATCGCTGAAATCCAAAACTGTCCAGACAGGATGTAAAATCTTTAGTGAAAGGGTTATTGATATTGTCGATGTGAATATTGAAATCTCCAAGTATTATTACATTGTTACCCAATGGGGATTTTCCTTCATCACGATTACGGACAATGACGTTTCATGCTCGTACTCAACAAAAATGCATTATCCGTAACAGATACTCGTTTTGAACGAGTATCGGGCTCATCCCTAATTACTATAGTTGTTTTTTACACTTATATAAAACTAAAATGGTTTTAAGATTTTATGGTAACAACAATATCGTCCAGGGTTTGACTTTACACTTTACGGTCCAAAAGAAAACAGTCACTTTCGTATTGCCATATTTGAGGGTCATCTGTCGAGTTCCTGATCCAACCTATAGCAGACGTCCAAATTCCTGCAAACGTTTTTGGGTGCTTTGATTTTTCTGAACATGCCATGTGTGGGTAGGCTGCAAAAAAGTGGAACATGCTGAGGAAGATGTTTAAAAAGTTACTTTTCAATTGCGCTTCCACTCTGAAAGCTTGTCCCCACGCACATCAAATGCACTTGAGTGAAATCCAGCTGACCGTAGACAATTTTTACTGCCACCATCGCTCATACTTCTCCCACTGTGAATTATTGAAGGGGTGACTTCAAGTGGCGTCTTTCTGTTTGTAAACTTTATGCTGTCATAGTTTGCTTTGAAAATCAAGTTTATTGTAGGATTTTGTGTATTGGCTGTTATAGTAATAATGCTTAGACCATGACAAATGGGTGATTTGTTTAATTTAAAACAAAATGATAATGGGAAATCATGTTATACTGGCAGTCTGACTGGTAATGAGGATAGTGTCGGATAACTTTCTTTTGTGAACTTTATACGTGTTGACATGATCAGCATTTTGTTTGTACAACCAAATAAAGATTGTTAATTTAACTTAAAAGTAAATTTTGCATCTCTACTTTAGAGGAGGCCAAAACAGGGAGCAAGCAGAAACCATTGTTTTTTACTTTTACATGAACCAAAAGCAAGTCACTCATTGATTATTTTTGACTTTCTGTACATTTCTGTAGCATTTCTCTTGCATGTGCAAAGACCTTTTTTTCATGATCAACTACTCCTCCAGTGAAATGCGAGTGAGTATGTTCTAATTAGAATGGACAAGATTAGCTTGTCTCACTCATTGAGCCACAGTTTATCATAAAGACTGAATATATTTACATGTCAATTCCCAGTGTGAAAATGATGGCAAAGAGGATGATATCTCCAACGATTTGCACCTGTATCCATGTGCGATGAAGCACTGCGTTCGATGACACAGTTAATTATGGAGGGCAGCAATTTATGGTAATAAGTAACGCTTTATTTAATCCAAGTGATTTAGAAGCTTCAATAGCCATTACAAGGTACCAGTGGATACACCAATTTATAGAGTATATGCAGTAAAAATGACAACTGTCTTCATATAGCAGTTTTTCCAAGATACACAATGAACTGTAACGAGCAGGGAGGACTATCAATGTTAGTGTAAACCTGCCAATATGTCCAAATGTATTATACTCATTATACACTTCACAGCTCTCCATTTGGTTGCATTTTCCTGTTTTCTGTTTCAAGTTCAGTTTGTACAGTACATATAAATAAATAGATATTATCTGTTGTCAATAGTATTTCAAATGGGGGCATTTCTGGCCCATAGGGGGGGCCTGACAAAAAAATAACGGAGAATCATTGCTTTAGAGTAACATACTACTGCATTTTATCAACATTGACTTTGTATTGATTAGAATAATTAGATTATAGTATTGTCCCGGATTTTAAGCAACCCTAACTATAAGCGGAAACAAATTTTTTAAGACACAACTGAGAACTAATTAAAATAACTGACATGGCTCTGGCAGGCTCAGCATCTCTGTCTCCCGTCCTGAAGGTTAGTGTCTCGCACCTCAGTCCTTCTGTAAAAATGTTAAAGTATCCTTGGGCAAGACACTGGACACCCAGTTGCTCCTGGTAGCGCGTTATCAATGATCAATCAATCTTTTGAGTATATTATTTCCCCGATTTGTATGTGGTCCTTCACTTTATAAAACAAATGCGACTTGTTAATGAGAACTCAAAGCTTCTGGAAAGTGATGTGAATGCACAAAAGCGTGACACCACTCACATTTCCGTGTGTTGATGGAAGTAAAGATTGCTGCAGTATGTTCTCCAGTGATGTTCGATACTATTGATTTAATTTCTGTTTTAATACTGGATAAAATGTAAGCAATATCAAATCAATACTATGTGCAAATTCACCCAATATGCTTGGTAAATTTTAAAACGTAGTACAGGATTTCAAATCATAGCATAGAGAATACAAGGCATCATAGTCATTTATTGATTTACTTTAAACTTCTTCTTTTCCTTTCGGCTTATCCCGTTAGGGGTCGCCACAGCGAATCAATTGCCTCCATCTAACTCTGTCTTCTGTATCCTCTTTTCTTGCGCCAACTACCTTCATGTTCTCTTTCACTACATCCATAAACCTCCTCTTTGGTCTTCCTCTAGGCCTCCTGCCTGGCAATTCAAAACTCAGCATCCTTCTACCAATATATTCACTATCACTCCTATGGACATGTCCGAATCATCTCAGTCTGGCCTCTCTGACTTTATCTCCAAAACCTCTAACATGTGCTGTCCCTCTGATTTGCTCATTCCTGATCCTGTTCATCCTGGTCACACCCAAAGAGAACCTCGGCATCTTCATCTCTGCTACCTCCAGCTCTGCCTCCTGTCTTTTCCTTAGCGGCACTGTCTCTAAACCAAACAACATGGCTGGTCTCACCACAGTTTTGTACACCTTTCCTTTCATTTTAGCTGAAACTCTTCTATCACACATCACACCCGACACTTTTCTCCACCCATTCCAGCCTGCCTGCACACGCTTCTTCACCTCTTTTCCACACTCTCCATTGCTCTGGACTGTTGACCCTAAGTACTTAAAATCCTCCACCTTCTTTATCTCTTCTCCCTGTAACCTCACTCTTCCACTTGGGTCCCTCTCATTTACACACATGTACTCCGTCTTGCTGCGGCTGACCTTCATTCCTCTCCTTTCCAGGGCAAACCTCCACCCCTCAAGCTTCTCCTCCACCTGTTCCCTGCTCTCACTACATATCACAATGTCATCTGCAAACATCATAGTCCATGGAGATTCCTGTCTAACCTCGTCCGTCAGCCTGTCCATCACCATAGCAAACAAGAAGGGGCTCAGAGCTGATCCCTGATGGAGTCCCACCTTCACTCGGAACTCCTCTGTCACACCTGCAGCACACCTCACTACTGTCTTACAGTCCTCGTACATGTCCTGCACCGCTCTAACATACTTCTCTGCCACTCCAGACTTCCTCATACAATACCACAGTTCCTCTCTGGGCACCCTGTCATAAGCTTTCTCCAGATCTACAAAAACACAATGCAGCTCCCTCTGACCTTCCCTGTACTTCTCAATCAACATCCTCAAAGCAAATACTGCATCTGTTGTACTCTTTTTTGGCATAAAACCGTACTGCTGCTCACAAATGCTCACGTTTGCCCTTAGTCTAGCTTCAACTACTCTTTCCCATAACTTCATTGTATGGCTCATCAGCTTTATTCCTCTGTAGTTGCCACAACTCTGCACATCTCCCTTGTTCTTAAAAATGGGCACCAGCACACTTCTCCTCCATTCCTCAGGCATCTTCTCATTATCTAAGATCTTGTTAAACAACCCGGTCAGGAACTCTATTGCCACCTCTCCTAGACACTTCCATACCTCCACAGGTATATCATCAGGACCGAGTGCCTTTCCATTCTTCATCCTCTTCAATGCCCTCCTCACTTCTTCCTTACTAATCTTTGCTACTTCCTGGTCCACAACAGTCACCTCTTCTACTCTTTGTTCTCTTTCATTTTCCTCATTCATCAACTCTTCAAAGTACTCTTTCCATCTTCCCATGACACTACTGGCACCTGTCAATACCCTTCCATCCCTATCCTTCATCACCCTAACCTGCTGCACGTCCTTCCCATCTCTGTCCCTCTGCCTTGCCAACCTGTATAGATCTTTCTCTCCCTCCTTGCTGTCCAACCTAGCATACAAGTCATCATAAGCCCCTTGTTTGGCCTTTGCCACCTTTACTTTCACCTTACGCTGCATCTCTCTGTACTCCTGTCTACTCTCTTCAGTCCTCTCAGTGTCCCACTTCTTCTTAGCTAACCTCTTACTCTGTATACACTCCTGCACCTCCTCATTCCACCACCAAGTCTCCTTATCTACTTTCCTTCCAGATGACACACCAAGTACTCTCCTACCTGTCTCCCTGATCACAGTAGCTGTAGTTGTCCAGTCATCTGGAAGGACTTCCTGGCCACCCATAGCCTTTTTCAACTCCTTCCTAAAAGTCACGCAACACTCCTCCTTTTTCAGCTTCCACCATTTTGTCCTCTGCTCTGCCTTTACCCTCTTCATCCTTCTCACCACTAGAGTCAACCTACACACCACCATCCTATGCTGTCTGGCTACACTCTCACCTACCACTGCTTTGCAGTCACTGACCTCCTTCAGGTTACACCTTCTACACAAGATGTAGTCTACCTGTGTGCTCCTACCTCCACTCTTGTAGGTCACCCTATGTTCCTGTCTCTTCTGGAAGAAAGTATTCACTACAGCCATTTCCATCCTTTTTGCAAAGTCGACCACCATCTGTCCTTCAGCGTTCCTCTCCTGGATACCAAACTTGCCCATCACCTCCTCATCATCTCTGTTTCCTGCACCAACATGCCCATTGAAGTCCGCACCAATGACAACTCTCTCACTTCTAGGGATGTTCTGCATCACTTCATCCAGGTCTGACCAGAATTTCTCTTTCTCCTCCATCTTACATCCTACCTGTGGAGCATACCCACTAACCACATTGAACATCACACCTTCGATTTCTAGCTTCAGGCTCATCACTCTATCTGACACTCTTTTTACCTCCAGGATGTTGCAAGCAAACTCCTCCTTCAAAATCACCCCAACTCCATTTCTCTTTCTATCTACACCATGAACAGCTTGAACCCTGCTCCTAAGCTTCTAGCTTCTAACCTTTCCATCGATGAGTACCGAGTATCGTTAAGTCTCAATAGTCAAAATAATAAACCTAAACCCAAGATGCTCTCATCATCATCATCACACTACAAGAATACACACCTTTGCCGGTTTAAAACTAATATTTCTAGATTTAAAAAAAAAACAGTGGTTTGGCCAAGCTATACAATCTAGCAGCAAATATGGACCTCCCACTTAACAGGGCTGTGATGTTTATTTATTGTTAATGTTCATTTGCTACACCGCGGTGGACAAACAGCCCAGCAAAATGATGAATGACACACACAAGAATGTATAACATGGTGCTAGAACACAGATAGACATGTAAGAAGTGTTATTTTCATCTTTCTTCATTCATTATGGCTGACACAGAAAGTAAACTTTTGCTATTTGATCACCTTCTTTTCAAGTCTTTCATGTCTTTATGCAACACATCATGCACACTCACACAACTGGAGCAAACATTTTAAAATGCATGCATTGATATTTAAATTAATTTGCCAACCATTAAACAAATATACTGAATTTGTATGTGACCATATAGAATGTGTGCTCCCCCCAAGCATCATAGCGGTAGGGGTGTGGACTGCCTTAAGGTCACATGGTTGCAACCCAGCAGTACAGAGGAACCTCAACATTTTTACAATAGCTAACCCCCCAACCATCGTTAATATGTTATAACAGTTGAACACTCTTAACTGAAATTATGAAGAAGGAGGCGGTAATAAAAGTCATAGATGTGCCTCATATCTCACTTTCAATTGTGATAACTGCTGTAAAATGTAAAAACAATGATGCCTGGAATAGATAGATATTTTATTATTCTCCAAGAGGACAGGTGACACAAAACAGACAAACATGGTCATTTTCCTGAAATGCTTCGATCCGAATTGTATCATCTGTCCCGTGTTGACGTCACACTGTACTGTCAGTTTCTTGCTCTGCATGGCGAATAAAAATGAACACGGACTCAACACAGCAATAATTCCAGTGAAAGCATTTGTGGAGGCTTGGAAGATACAGTATTTAGCCTCTGTGTCTACTGGAGCTTGTTGGAATCATTATCATTAAGCTGCACAAAACCCACTAAAGCATTTCTAATTTCATCATATTGTACATTAAACTTTAGCCTCGTCACTCACATTGAGACTTGCTCAATTAGAATTTTTCTCTTGGATCTTGACTGTTGTTAAACATTTTGCTGGAGGGAGTGGAATAAAGACAGTGAGGAAATAATGGCTAATATTCGTCTGAACGTGTGATTGCAAGTCCAGATTTTGCTTCTTCAGACATATTTCTCGGCAACTCCTCAAACTTTTACTGCCCCCTCCTTTTGAGTACAGTGTAAAACCCACACTTTTCTGTGAAAAATAGGCCAACACTAGATAACCAGGCAATGGAACTAATCCAAGACAACCACTAGGGAAGCAAGGAGCGACATGAAGAGAGAGGGGAGGGATGAAGGTAGGATGCTTGGGTGAGGAGGGAGACATATAAGACACAGACAAAGACACCCAGGGCCAACACGGGACTCACACAACACACACACACACACACGCACACCCAAGGAGGATTCGAAAGCTAGTTGAACTAAGTCCCTGTGCGCTTGGTAGTTTTGTTCGTCTGCCTGTGTCGTATTGTGTTCTTGATAATTCTCTAAGCTGCTTCCACTTGTCACGAGCTCATCGCAAAGTTGAGTGCAGTTTCCACATTATGTTAAGAGTTGAACAGGATGGCAAACGTGTGCGTGGATGCTGCAACATAGGAATCGTACACATGCTTTAATTAGTCGACTAACCATTTTTCAACATTGGCTTTGAAATTTCAAGAAAACATTTGGAATCTTATCTGGAGACATACATACTGCAGGTTAGGTTCCTCAGGAAAGTACATGTGGCCCAGTTTTCCAAGTGAGGTCACGCTCTGCTTCACAATGTCACGCTACGTGTCTGACTTCATGTTTCCCTTCATTTTCCAGTGGCGGCAGCACTCATGCAGCCCAGACCATGACACTACCACAGCCATGCTTGACCGTGAAGACACAATTATTTTGGTTCTCACTTGTGTTGCCAGCTAGTTAGAGATTAATGGATTTGTGTTAACTCGTTTTCAGTGAAAGGTAAATCAATATTAAAACACAAGCTGTACATTGACTAATACTAAGTTTGTACTAATGCAAACTAATGTGTAGTGTTGAGATGGAGATGTGGAACTTTTCTACAGTATCTACAGTATATCCAGGACCAGTGATAAAAAAAGAGTTGTAATGACTTCATAGAAGCTCGCCAGAGCAGGCTTGGAACTGATTCAGCAGCAGTGGAATGTAGGACTGATGAGAATGTCAGCAGGCCTCCCACCGCACTAAACACCTGTTAATGCAGACATATGGGGAGCAAGGCGACAGGAGATTGAGATGAAGTCATAGCACGCACAAGTTAGAGGAGAAAGGTAAAAGTAGCTGAGACACCATTTGACAAATCATTTGCTGAAAACTATGGCAATGCCATGCTCTTGAGATTTGCTTTAAGCTGTCTCGAGGTTGTCTTGTTGACGTATGAAAGCCCCATTTTGATTGCATAAGTTGCTTATTCCACTTGCACACACAGATGTACACACAAACATGTCTATAAATGTGTAGCGCTATCTTGACAACCAGTTTAAACGGATTTGAATGTCAAATTCACAGTGAAATCTAATTAAATGGACTTATTTCAAAGTTTCTTCACTAGTAAAACATTTCAGCTACTTGTTTGGAATATGGAAGGATACCCAAACCATGAAGACAATGTAATAAAAAAAAACTATTTCAAAAATCAAAACAAACAAATCATAGTATACACTTTGGTTGGAAGCTGAGGTTCAAAATATTGGTTTGAAGTTAACATGCTGCAGGACTGCAGCTTTGCATCAGGTCCAGTTTATCTTCAGTCTAAATGTGTTTGCATCCATTACTCTTATATTCACTCGTCCTGTTGAAGATTATAGATAATGAAGATAACGATATGAAGATTACAAAGAACCAAACACAAACAATAAGTGGTTTGGTCAGATGTATATCAGAAAATGGGTAATAATGTTGAGCACTGTTTTCCAAAGTCTAATGTGTGTGAATTAGGGCTTTCAATCGATTAAAATATTTATTTGCGATTAATCACATTTTGTCTATAGTTAACTCCAAATTAGTCACTAAACAAAGATAGAAATACATTTTTATCTATAATAAGATGATATTGTTTTGTGGTAAACGATTAGAATATTCACAGGCTGGCTGAAACATTGCTTCAGGTAACAAGAGGTACAAACCTGTCCAGTCTGCTCTTAGCAATGAATCTGTGTTAAATAGCATTCAGTGGAGTAGGCCAAGGGGCACGCAGCTTCAGCAGGTGCGGGAGGAGTTCGGTGAAGCAAGGAGCGCAGTTCTTGGTCGGCCTTGAAATGGTTCTGACAAATTATATGACGCCTGGGAAGGGGAAGCACTGCCCAGTCCACAAAGATTACAGTGGCGATAACGCCTGCTGAACTCAATTGAGGATATGGTCGGGCGGTGGATCAATGCTTCTGACATACCTTTCACACAGGGAAGTAAAATCTGAGGAGACGAACTTGGACAGGTCCATCACCTTGGCTGAGGTATTTGGGTTAGTCAAAATATTCCTCATTGGCAAAACTTCTAAGGTGGATGAGTTTCATACACAATTCCTCAATCCTCTGGATGTTTAGGGACTATCTTGAATGACACGTCTCTTCAATATTGCGTGGAAGTCGGGAACAGTAGTACCCCTGGATTGGCAATTGTGGGTTGAGCAGGACAACAGTACCTTATGGAACCATACACAACCACAACTGCCTAGTAACACAGTTGAAACATTTCACTTGTCTTTTAGCAAAACAGATTGTTTTGGCACACCAAAGCTGGGCAGACCACTCAATTTTTTCTACTTCAAATTTCTGGATGTCATCCCTGATGAGCACTTTGTGGGGTAAGTATTGCCAACTTGAAGAATGGAGTTTGGTCTCAGGATTTTCTTCAGTGACAGTAAGCCTTTGGTTTTGTGCCTTTTCCAGGATTTTGTCTGTCCTGTTAGGCTGTCGCGGGGGAGCGTGTGAATAGGCTTGTGGGTATGAGGTTGTTTTGATTTCGGTAATCTGCAACTTTCTGAGCTAGCCTTTCATATCAATGCACCATTTTGAGGGTATCAAACCCAAAATATGTCTGTGACTATTCTCACTCATTCAGGTCATTGTATTCTGAAGGTATTGAATTGATTTAAACTGGACTGTTCAGGTTGTCTTAGAAGAAGTTTTGCCTCTCATCTGAGCAGGCTTCATCAGTTCATCCTCAAACTAGGTCGGACTAGATAGGACGGTTCTAGTCCCAGTTCTAGTCCCAAACCTTGTTTGTCCTGTGATGGAGATACAGCCCACTGATTCAGCACCATTTAAAGTAGGCTTTCCATCTGTACAATTGTATTGGCAAGAAGAGGAGTTACAAAAGCAAAATAAATAAACCAAACAACAAATTGCCATTGACTTTGTTTACTACATTTAACAGATGTTGCTTCCATCTCAGCCACTGTGAATGGTATTCTTTCCTGAACAGTAGTTACCTTTTCAGGACAGCAGTTTTGAATCTGTGGACAGAAGATGCATAAAACTATCAATAATAGTTTGTCAGGGAATCCATAAATATGAGCTCAGGGTGTTATTTTTGCACCATCCTATTCTCTCCCATCTGTCATGGCACTGACGTATGTTCCTGTTTCTCACTTCCCAACAGAGTGCACAAACTTCCTGGCATGTTTTCAGACAAACTGATTGGTTGCAAATTTTCTGACTCCAGAAAAACATTCTGAGCTTTAATATGCAGTTTTTTTTTTAATGGTAGGGAACTAGATTACACTGTGGTGGGTGTATTGAAATGTCATATTTGCTTGTGTAGGCCGCTGGTATTGTGGATAATTGGAACATTCACATTGGTTGACTTATGTGCGTGTAGGTGTTGAGGTTGGTTTTCATGGGGTTATTATATGTGAGTTTTCCTTAAAAAGACATATGTTTGATTCCCACCAATTGCTGTCCTTTTCTCTCATTACTTTACCGGTGAAGTGTACAAGGTGCAGTCACACCAAAGAGACACCGGCTTTTCAGATGCACCAAAGGACTTGACTGCGTGCCCATAGAAAGGAAAGGTTTTGAGCACAGTGGAACCTCTGAGGCCGAACACAATCTGCCCAATTATGCTTTTTTTTGCACATTCAACCATTAGTAAATGCAATTCAAGTATAAAAATAGAGCTCAATTACACTTTTACACTGCCAAAATCTATTTTATTTTACAATAGTGTCTGGTCTTCACAGTGTCTGCAGAGCAAAATTCTTGCCCTTGTGCTCCTTGCTTTACCTGGAGTTCTGACTTCCCATGGCTGTTTTCTTATTTACCATGGGTGTGTTGTTTATGTAGATGAATGTGTACTGTTTTTCTTGGAATAACGATCACAAAAAAGGAAGACAAACAAGGATATAATTTTTGCACAATTTTAGTCAAATTTTGAATTATTTCACATCCAATGAAAACTAACCCAATATTGGCTCAATATTGAACTGAGCCAACCAATCTCTTCAAAGTGCTTCAAGGCAACATAAAAAGGTTTTCATGAGTTTGATGCTGTTTGAGTGCGTTATGGTCTCCACAAAAGTAATATCAGCCAATGAGTCAGCATGCTTTGCATATTTCAGCCTGCAGCCCTGCGCCTGTCCTGTTTTTGACGATACAACTTAAAAGTAAATGGGAAAAGTAGATCTGCAAGTAGACATGAGTCCTGACAGGTGACAGACAGCTACTAAACCAGATGCATTTGACTGGATGATTTGTCACATTAGACACACCTAGATTGAGTATTTCAAAATATGTTCTCATTTATCCTAAATTCCTACATGAAAAACAACTTTAGAGTTTACATTAAAAATATATGTATTTTCAATCAAATTCTGGACAA
>QODF01000086.1:2486957-2565413 GCA_024372805.1 Oostethus manadensis
TATATATATATAGATACACATATACACACATATATACATATACTGTATGTGTGTGTGTATGTATCATTTGGTTAATAAAGGAAACATTGGGATAGACAACACTGGATAAATGCATCAGCTACTTTGCATAAAACATCCTCATATCTTTTCCAGCTGTGATGCTACTATGTCCTACTGAAAAGTGCCCCAAACCGTATGACTTAAAGCTGCTTAGGAGAGGTAGGGACATATAGACTAACAAACACAGAAAGAACATCGAGCAAAGCACAGACTATGGGGTCAAGACAAACACCAAAGGAAACAAAATAACATTCAGAAATAGCTTGAATTGGCAAACAATATTTTAAATACTGAATAACTTTGAACCAATGTCACCTAAATTCCCACATATGTAGGGAAATGTCTCATGAGAATACTAATATCGGCTATATGAACATGATAATAATGCAATTTTGATTGTGTGGTCTGTGTGTGTGAGAGAGAGTGAGCGAGAGGGAAAAGAAATCAAACGGAGTGATATGGATCAGAGAGAGCAATTGAAAAATGGCTGATGGGGCGAAGATAAAGTCCAATATAGTGATGAAAAAAGAATGAAGTTACAATACCAAGAAGACAAATGCTAATGGGTTCATATGTATATAGTACAGTATATACAGTTCAGGTCCTCTACCAGTGGCCTGGGAGCTTGAGGGTTCGGCGCAGTATCTGAACTGCACTTTTCTTGACCGCGATGTCTGATGTTTGTCCTGGTATTGGCTGTAACAACTCTTCCAGTTTGGGGGTTACTGCCCCTAGTGCGCCGACCACCACGGGCACCACTGCCGCCTTTACCCTCCTGGCCCTCTCCAGGCCTTCTCTGAACCCTCCAGTTTCTCATGTTCCTCTTTCCTGATGTTACAATCACTTGGTATTGATATGTCAACCACAACCGTCTTCCACTGCTGTTTGTCTGCAATCATCACATCACAATGTCCGGTTGGTTCGCCATTACAATTCTGTCAGTCTGTATTTAGAAGTCCCACAGAATCATAGCTCGGTCGACCTCTACCACATTTGGAGGTGTTTCCCCCTTTGACCTTAAGGTCTCCATTCCATACTCTACACAGGTGTTTCAGTACGCTATGCCAGCCCCTTGGTTATGGCGTTCCATGTATGCTTTCCCTGCCAGCATTTTACACCCTGCAGTTATGTTCTGGATTGTCTCAGGACCCTCTTTGCACAGCCTACACCTTGAGTCTTGTCTGGTGTGGTAGATCTGAGCCTCCATTTCTCCGGTGCTCAATGCCTGCTCTTGTGCTCAATGCTTCTGTGCTGTCCTTCAGTCCAGCTATTTGAAGCTACTGGTAGGACGTCTTGATATCATCCACTACAGTGATGTTTTGATGGTGCAGGGGCTTGTCTTACCATGATGGTCCCTCCAGTACCTCATCATCTGTTCCACATTGTCCAAGACATTCTCTGAGCACATCATCTGTTGGGGCCTTTTATTTGATGTACTTATGGATCTTGGATGTTTCATCCTGGACAGTGGCTCTCACGCTCACTAGTCCCCGGCCTTCTACCTTATGGCTAGCATACAGTCTCGGGGCGCTGGATTTGGGATGGAACCCTCCATGTATGGTTAGGTGTTTTCGAGTATGTGGTCTGTATCTCTTCCTTTGGCCATCTTATTGTACTGCAGGGTATCTGCTCACTGGCAGGGCGTAGCTGTTTAATGCCCGGGACTTCTTCTTGCCATTGAGCAGGCTTCTTAGGACACGCTGAACTCGTTGGAGGTATTTGGCTGTAAATATATATTATGACATTATATAGGTGCCACATGTCAATAAGTAAATACAGCAGACCCTCGTTCTCACCCCTTTTTTTTTTTAATTGTTCTAACCCGTGTATTTGGTGTTGCATGTTTTTTTTACTTTCCCAGGGTACTATGTCTGAAATGGAAAAAGGCTGAAAAAATGAAAAGCCAAAAAGGGCTGAGCTTTCATGGTTCATTGTAACACACAATGACAATAAATATTATTGAGCCAGTGCAGTGGAATAACGACATTTGTGCACATGTGTATGGAAACCATGATTAAAGCCATTTTTCTGAATGGAATACAATGTACTCTGTTGGTAATAATTTATGCTATTTATGCTGTCATAACAGACTAACATATAAATACTGTACACACACATAAATACAGACTAAGGATGTAGTGTTATGCGCTAAGCAAAATTAGTTCCTTATAACAACCTGAGAATCACAGCATTTGTGGGCTAAATGTTGTCGACTACTCTGAAATGACGACAAATCATTTGCTACCCAAAAGCCTTCAAATAATGTCAGACATACGTTATCACATGCTAAGTAGGTTTACAGTTAACACCTAGACATTTTACATTTATTAGACATTTATTTCAGCACTTGAGAGAATAAATATTCAATGTGAAATGTCTAATATGTAAATATAATGTATGTAAATAAATGTCTAAGCGTTAACTACAGTATAACCGTACTTTTGGCCCTTGGCCTTACACACGCACGCACGCACACACCCACACACAAACAAACACACACAGAGTGGAACCCCTCATACAATGGAAAAAACACTGTTCTGCACATTTAGTACTGTGTAAATAAAGAGTATTGTAATACAAATGTAATATAATATTTAAATCTGAAATAGAATGTATATTGAGTTAAAATTCTAAAAGTTTCTTACCTTTGATACTCAGCGAAATGCAGTACAGTACAGTACAGTACAGTACGTATGCTGGCAGCTATAAACCAATCAGAGAATATTACGTAATATTTACAGTATATACACTCACCTCCCCAAAGCCTCCAGTAGGCATCCTACCGGAATGCTGCAAAACCACATTTTTGATGAGTGCCAGGCGAGTTACACCCCCATACGTCAATGGACTGTGGATGCCTGGGCTAAGGTATCTGCTTTAAGTGTCCGAACTTTCGCATCATCGCTGAACAGCCGACTGACAACGGGACTGAAGGACAGTAATGACAGGGAACCCAGCACGTTTGACTACGAAATTGCACAGCTGTTCAAGTGAGATGCAGAAGATGAAGAGTTTGATGGATTTGTGAGAGAAGATTGATTAAAAAATACTAGTGAGTGTATTGTTAAATAGTAGAATAAAGTTCAACTAACCTCACTGTTTTGCTTCTGTTGCCTTTTTTTGTAGAGCGTATGTGTTAACATGCGCCATAAATCATAAAAAATCAGTAAATCAGAAAAAAACAACAACAAAAAAACAAGTTTTGGCAAGATCGACAACCTTTCGTAATGCGAACAAATTTTCGTAAGCCGAAGCAAGAAAAAATCAGAAAGGTCTTTTCTTATCCCTTTTTCTTATCTGATTTTTCGTATAACGTTGCATTTGTATCTCGGGCTTCCACTGTATATAGGGTCTCCCAAAAAATGTATACAGATTTTAAATAATTAAAAGTAGTTACAGTTATTACATTTATTATTATTATTATTATTATTGTTATTATTATGTTTACTATAATTAGTTTAATTTTCAACATGTAAAATAATTTACAAACATCATTCTATTCTCAAACTGATGTCCGTTGTGGTCCAGTCACTGCCGACAACGCAAAGCGATGGAAAAGCACACATCGTGGAACAATTCTCTTTGAGTTTTTGCGTGCATTCACGATCAATGGTTGCGCTTAATTCCGTGACTGTTGCAGGTCTCATTGCGTGGACTTTGTGTTTTAGGTATCCCTATAAAAGAAGTATAGGTTGGGAGGTCTGGTGAACATGGAGGGTATTCAACAAACCCTTCCGTCCAATCCACATGTCTGGCAAGATCTCATCAATGAATGAATGGTCTAACATCGTGATGATAGTGTGGGGTTGCCAAAAGAGACCATCTGTATCCTACATCTATATGCACAAAAGCTTTCTGCAATTATACATTTTCTCAGTCAATAATCCTGCAGAACCGGAGATATTTTGTAGTAGTATCTACACCCAAATTAATTCCGCATCTGGAGCATTCTGATCCCCGGTCCCATACCTGCAAAACAAATCAGATTTAGGAGATTTTTCACATATGGCATGTGTGATTTGTTTTTATATTATACAGTTAACCTTCACTAACCATTTTATGACATTTCCATTAATGAAAGAATGCAACAAAATCTCAGCTGTCTATAAAAGCTGTTGGGATATTCCAGGATGTATGGAGGTTCGATAATAGTACTCTGCATAATTGCACAAAATGTCATAGATTTTTGCATGGATTCGTCTGGCCTACGTAATACGCAATTAAAGAGGATAAACCGAGCCTTGGTGCAATTAAGGACTGCAAATTGAGTTGATTTGAAGCCAACTTTTGAAACTTTGTGTGCTTTTAGAAATAAAATTAACTTCAAACAGAGAATTGGCATTATGGAAGCATGCAATAACTGAAGACAGGCTGTTACTGCTATTTCTGGCGCATAAGCCGCTAGTTATTTCCCGAACCAAGCGTCTTGTACAGAGATGTGGCTAATATGTTGCTAAATTTTAATCTTGTGACATCTCTTATATCTCAGAACTACTACTAATGGCTTAAATATGTATTTTAAAAAAGGCTATTGCTAAGATAGTCAATCATGAGGGCAAAACAAAATAAGTTCAGCAAACAACCACTCGCGGTCAAGGCCCCACGGGTGACGGCCTGCTGACCACCAAGCCCCTCGCCCAGGCCTGGCTCCAGGGTGAGGGCCCAATATCCAACATCCATGCGAGGTGCAGTCTCTCCTCTTGTTCTTCTTCATAACAGGTCTTCCCCATCACCTAGGACCAGTTTGTCTTGGGAGGCCCCGACAGCATAGTTCTTTGCATCCCTCGGGCACTCAAACCCCTCCACCACGGTAAGTGGTGATTCACAAAAGAGTAGAGCCGCCGCTTCCTCACATCAAGAGGAGCCAGTTGAGGTGGCTCGGGCATCTAGTCCGGATGCCTCCCTGACACCTCCCTGGTGAGATGATCCGGTCATCCCCAGCCAGGAGAAGGCCCCAGGGCAGACCTAGGACACGCCGGAGGGATTAATGCTCACAGCTGGCTTTGGAACGCTTTGGGATCCTCCTGGTGGAGCTGGAAAAGATGGCCGGGGACAGAGAAGTGTGGACTTCCTTACTGATACTACTGCCAAGCAAAAAAACGAGGCACAAGCTTCAAAGTTTTAAGCAACTTTAGAGACGTGTTTTTCAAAAATACTGAGATTTAGTTTAAATGAGAGTTGTGTGACCTCATTTGTGTAAGCCCTGAAGCCGTTTGGCTATGGTTATTTTGATGCGGAATAAAATGATGGTATTTACCCTCTCGGGGTGTTACTGAAAACACTGAAATCATTGTTTCTTTCAAACACTGGTCAGGACTGAGCTTTACATCAAAAAGCAGTTATTTGTTTATTTTTCATTGCTGTAAGGGTCTTCCACCTCTGAAATCATTATAAAGGTGTTTTATCATTTTGATACACAGACATGTTTGTGGTTGTCTTTGCACAAACTACATATAAAGTACACTCTTTGGCGTGTGTAAAAAGGTGCCCTTCTCTTACGGCCGTTGGGTGTATGTGTTTGACTTGAAAGGCTTGTAAATGTTCACGCCTTGTCAGAAGTGGGCATGGATCCTCACACACACACACACACTCACCTGTACGTATTGTCACACAGGATCCTGCATGTAAAGGACACATCATGGGAGTCTAACCCAAACCTGACACACAGAGGACAGACTGATATGAGGGTGGAGGACAGCCCATAGAGGAGAAAGGGTTTGCCTTGACTCTTGATGCTCATTTCCTACCTGTAATCCTTTCTTTCCTCCACTCTCTCTCCGAAGTAAAGGGAATTCATTTGAACGGTTTATCAAATAATGCTCACCCTCCCCACACAGTGGACTGCTGATGCTGGGTTTGGGTGTGTGTGTGTTTGGGTGTGTGTCGGGGGGTGGGTCGGGTGGGGGGTAAGGGAAGCTTGCCCTACTTTAGTGAAGTCGTTCCTCTGTTGATATTGCCCATAGCGCCGGATTATATGCTTTCATTGTGTTCTGACACACAAACAGACACACACATGCAATAATGCAGATACACACAGCCAAAGCACACAGACAGTACACACAAACTATATGTGCATATGTAAAGAAGAGACTGCACACATGCAGACACAATGATTCATCCATGTTGTGCAAACGGAATGACATAACATACACCTGCACAATGTAAGACGAGCCAATACAAAAGCATACCATATGTAGCCACTTCACCCATGTGCAGATATTTGGTGAACAATCCTGGTAATGAATAGCTGGAAAGTAATATTTATATTCACATTGTTACATGTATATAAGTGTATTTTCATAAAAAATATATAAAAGCACCCAAGCCTCAAGGAGGGTTATGAAACACTATTCGCACCACAGGTACCACAATCTATACCTGGATCAGAGGCAAGCTGATGTCGTTGACTCACTAAGTAATGGCAAATTGCTGTTGATTTTACTGTGTGCTGGATGTAGAGTCTATACAGGACTGTGCTTTCTTTGCAACTGTGGTGAACTGCTGAGTAAAATAATGTCACGGTTGCAGCTGCTGGTCATTCAAGGAGGGGAAGCTCATTTTTTCTGGCCTACCAATTGTCATGCAGAAGCCGAGCGTCTGGGACAGCCCACTGCCCCATTGAACCCCAGAGATGCTAAGCGTCCGATGTGCGGTCAAGCCCAGCATTTACAGTATCCAACAGATGACACGGAGGAAGACGTGTCAGTCGGTAAACTGTGATAAGTAGCTGATTCTGAACAAAAAAAGAAGCAAATCTAGCACATATTTAGTCAAAATGTACACACAGAAGTACATATTTCACCATTTTTTTTGGGGGGGGGATCAATTTTGGGGAAGCTGAGCTTCCCTGGCAGTCTAAAATATACAGTAATCATAATTAATTATTGCTGTGCTGAACAGCGTGCGAATGAGACTGTGCCATTTTCTTTCTGGGTCATTTACAGGAAACAGGGATTTTCTTTATTCTGATTTGAACCAAAACTGTAAGGGTTACTGTTATGTAACCAGTCACTAGGTGTCAGTAATGTTAATGTGTAATTGAGCACATGAAAATGTGTGCCGGAACAACAGACTTTATTGCAGGTTTGAATTCTCTTACAAAAGGCATATTAATCCCTAAAAAACAACAAACAAACAAAATATATATATAATTATATATAAAACTACTGTTGCTGCCATAACCCACGGTAAATTGAAATTCTGAACCCCTAATGTCGCGTCCTGTCACTCAGGTCCCCTAGGGAAACATTTAAAGCAACACACACACGAGCATGCTTCAAAGGTGACGGTCATTCCTGGAATCAAAAGGGATAAATTAGGGATCACTGTACTGTTTACTAAACTAACTAGCTACATTTGAAGACAGAGGTAAATATAAATTAATTAAATATATCTTGTTTAAAACTTCAAAGTTGACAAAAACTGAGAATTATCTTTGTAAAAACAGAATGTTTGTGTTTCCGCTCCCTCCCCAGTGTTGTCTTCATCATAAACAATGCTGTTATGTAATATTTTTAACTTTTCTCCATTTTCTTTTGAACAGGGCACTCGGGGAAAAAAAAAGCCTCTGTTTACATTTCTGAAATTCCTCGGAAATGTTCAGCATGTTCAGCATCATTGCATGCGCATCAACTTTTGCCAAGCGATTATCTAGTTATGCAGGGTTTTTGAAATGTTGGGCTTGTTAATTTGTACTGAATTCATTAACCGGATCATTTGGGGTTGTGGATACACATTGATGCAATTCATTTAAATGTAATGAAAAACAGAACATTGCACAGATGCCCTGCCTTCAACAGATTTGTATCTCTGGAGTTTTTTCCAAGTTTATGCCTCGGCTGCAAAGTAGCATAGAGAGGAGGAGAAAATACATTTGCAGTGTGGATAGGTGTGTCTCACATGATCAACGTTGCAGCGTCCTTTGAGTACAATGGATGCTTTTCAGTCGAGACAGCTGTGTTGGGCTGTGTCCCTGTAGGGTGTATTTCATTGGAAGTGTTTGACACATTTAACAATGTGTTTCAAGCTCAGCAGGTGTATGCAAGTATATACTGCGTATATGCATGCTGGTGTGAAGTAAAAGCAATTGGATGGACGCTTCTTTTGCTCCGACAGAGCGAGTGACTTAAAATGAAAGCTCAAAGTTGATATACTCTTCTTTCTCTGTAAGAAGTGTAAGTGGTAAAAATTTGCGGGATGAAAACATATGCATACAAATGATCTAGGCTCTGTGCACTTGTGCACTTACATAGTTTATTTATTAATGGGTGGTGACTGCAATAATTTGTAATTGGGTATGTTGGGTATCATTAAGATGATGAAATAGGCCTAGTAGTAAAAACACAGTGATTTTAAGAGCACACAAGGGCATATACTGTAAAGGCAGTGAGATTATGTAACGCTCTAATTAACAATACATTTTCTAGTTCATATACTGAACATATTTGTTCATGGCAGCATGATGGCAAAGGTTAAGACAGCACTGTTCCATTGCAAGAAGGTCCCAATTGGCCTAAAACACTCTGGGCACGCAATTTGGGGCCTTTGTGGACCTCCCATTTTCTTCCCTTGCTCGTGTGGGTTTTCTTTGGGTGCTTCAGTTTTGACCACAATCCATAAAATGTACAACATGAGGCTGTGATTCCATGTCAAAGCCATCAAGGGAACAACAGGGTGCTGCCATAATGGAATTAAAGGTAGGTAAGATGAGGAAGGGGCTGAAGGATTTGAAGGGGAAACGTGAAGGAGGAACCTGGAGGGGGATACTGACACAGTCATTACCAAGTTTACAGTAATCCTCATTTATTGTGGTTAATTGAAAGTAGGATTTCTTTTTAATAGATGGAATATTTTTATAGTTGAAGCATAAAAAAACAGTTTTAACATTATTAGAACCCTCTAGACATGAACTAACACTTATAATTAACACCCAATATAGTAGACATTAAAACATGAAATAAGATACTGTATACGATGAGAGTTCATACTGTCTTCTTAAGTTTAATTGTTTAAATGGTTCGACTACTTCCTGTAGTCTGTGGTGATGCCGCGGTGTTCTAGACCTTCCATAAAAAAAAACTGCTCATGAGGGCAGATAGTGGGTCTCCCATGGCAAAGCCTTCTGTCTGTAAATGGTTCCCTGATGTTGAAAGTATGTTGATGTGGCTACAAACATGAGTCATTGCATGATGTCTTCTATTGTGAGTTTGGTTCTTTTCTTGAGTAACTTGTCCTTCCTGAGTCTATTTTCTACAATGTTTAATGTGACTTGTACTGGGGTTTTGGTGAACAGTGATGTGACATCGTGTGATATGAGGACTTCAATACTACATATGACATCTTTTACAGCAGCCTCACATTTATTGTGGTAATTGGTTCCACAATAAATGAATTTTTGTGAAGTAGAATTCAATATTAATAAATGGAATATTTTTGTAGTTATTGTGTAAAAAATAAGATCTTTTTTCAGTTAACATTGTTAAAACCCTGTAGACAGGAGGCGGCTGCTTGTCATTCAATGAGTGGAAGCACATTCTTTTCCGTCCGACACCATAAATGCATTTATTTATTCAGATGTAAATTCTACTCTTGGTTCCTAGTCGTTTTTAACAAAGACAGAGACTCTGGGGATTGGTAAAGTCTCTGGATCAGCTCAGAAGAACTGAATAAAAAAACTTGAACAATGCTTGGATGGATGATTATACTTCAAGATGATTTACTCATTTTATGGTGAATCAAAATGGGATTCCGCCTCAGACAGATCATCCAGTCATCATGCAGAAGCCGCGCATTTTTCAGAGGTAATACGAGGATCTTCTCCCGCCCAGTAGTAGCAGTTGTGATGGAAAACAATAACAGAGATTTAATTTCTATACATCATGGAACTTGCACAAATAAATGAGATATATTTTACAACATATAAATAAATTATAAGTATTTTAAAATAGGGAGTTACTTTTCAATCACCGTGTAGAATAGAGCCATTAATAATAGCATTTAGTGTTATGTAATGTGAATGAAGGCTCACAGTAGTGAGACACTAAATTTGACTTTTTATGGAGAATCTGCGTAAGTACCTCCACAGTGCTCTTATTCATCATGTTATTTTGGCTGTGACACACTTCCACATTTCCAAAATTGTTGTCCTCCATCACAAAAAGCCACAACACCAATTTTCATGTTTTTTCAGTTAAAACCAGTCTTTTGTAAACTTTGTTTGCTGATTATGGCTAAGGAAATATAATTTGCCAGCACTTTTGGCACATATCCATTTTTTTAGCGTTCCAACCCATTAGTTATGGAAAAGAGCCAGTGTTGGGCTTTGGGCCAAGCTCCACTTTGTTTTTATTCATTTATTTTTTACATACCAACGCCCTGTGCAGATTGAGACACTTAGATAGACACACTAAAACTCAGCCCTTTGGTCTTCTCCTCCTTTGTAGACATTGTGACAGTCGTACGTTATATACTCTAACTTACGGTTGTGTACTAAAAACAAGTTGATATATCAAGCAGTTTGGTCAGAAGGACAAAAAAAAGTTTGGGTCATGAGTGTGGATACCCACAAACCCGATGCGGCCAGGCAGACTGGGACTTTCACAAGGTTCAGTTAAAGTTCTTGCCACATTTGAACGCTCTTCTACCTCAGAATCATGACTGATTCTTTTTGCAGAAGCCCGGGGTCTTGAGTTGTTGCTATGGATGCGGACATCTGGGTGTTGCCAGTTTGATGTTCAGATGAAATGTTAGAAAATAAATGCTCTGCATTATTGAGTGAATTGACTTTGATGATGCAGTGAAATATCATTTCACAACATCACCACACACAAATGTGTTCATCTGCAATTTTAACTTAGTGTCAATTTAGTGTTGTTATAAAGGCAGAGAAACTGCATCTTTAAGGTTTAATCTTAAAAAGTAATACCAGTTGGTGACTATTGTGGCAACAAAGTGATGGTATCTTGTCAGTTATAAATGACATAAAATGTAAAGTTTGCTTTGATAAGGACCTCGCAGCAAATCATAAAAGCCGTTGGAACTCGTAAGTTTTCATCTATTGAAACTGTCTGTTTGAAATGTCTCAATGGGTTTGCTGCTTGTGTGCGTGTGTTTTCTCGCCTTTGCAGAGTGCTGACACACCTGCAGGGTGCATTCCAGGTGTGGGTGATTTGCAATCAGGTAGAGCTGGCATAAAGGAGGCAGAGAGCAAGTTATTGCTGTGTGCGTGCGTGCGTGCGTGCGTGCGTGCGTGCGTGCGTGCGTGCGTGCGTGCGTGCGTGCGTGCGTGCGTGCGTGCGTGCGTGCGTGCGAGAGAGAGTGAGAGGCCAACCAGAAGTGCTCTTTGTTATGTCTGTGCTGTTTGAAGTGGGTTCAGTCATTTTGTTGATAATTGTATGTTTCTTGTCTAGTGTAGCATGTTTAGTTTTCATAGACATTTTTCTGAAAAGCAATGTGTCCAGTACTACAAGGAAAGGTTTTTTTTTTTTTACCCCCCCAACTGACATTACATCACAAGCCAGATTTTTTTAATTGGGGGTGGCCACAGTGAGAACATTACTCAAATTGGGGTGGAAATAAGTTGATACCTGAAATTTTCCCACATACTGTAGTTTCGCCACTGATAAAGTGGCTGCAACGTCACCAAAAAAAAAACACAAAAAAAAGGTGGCAACGCGAGCCGTTTACAGCTCCATTTTGTCAAGTACACCACGTCAGTCCCAAAACAAGTTTGATGTGTAATTTTAGTTATGATCTAAACTCAGGAAAACCTAAAAAAAACGTCCGGAGTGGAGGGAGTGACCAACGTGACACAAACCGTGTTCAATTCTGTCTTGTCAAATGCACTGCGTACTTAACAATCAAAAAGTAACAACTAATTTTAAATATCATACAAACTGAAATGGAGAATGTGAGTTGCTGTCAAGCCAAGCAAGCAGAGTCTGTGTGTGTGTGCGTGCGTGTGTGTGTGTGTGTGTGTGTGTGTGTGTGTGTGAGACTAGCCAATGACAGAGTCTGAAGAGTAAATACATAAGTAGTTAACCAATGAGGGTTTTCCTTCATCTCATGTCATGTCCCTGTGACCCTAATAAGGATAAGCGGCATAGAAAATGAATGAATCATGTCATGCTTGTACTCTGCAAAAATGTATTATCCAAAACAAATAGTTGAGTATACAGCCCATCTGTATCGGAAACATTTGGCTAAGTCAGTGGTTGCCTGCCCTGCGATTGACTGGCGATACTCCAGGGTCTCTCCCGCTGGGATAGGCTCCAGCATACCCCTGCGACCCTAATGAGGATAAGCTGTATAGAAAATGAATGGATGGATGGAATGGTTTTCAAACTGGGGGGTTCGCCCCCCAAAGGGCGCCGGGTGTTATAACGGGGGGGCAGTGCCTTGAACACTATTCATTATTACTGTATTTTGCAGGGGGGTGGGCGCTGAAAATCATTTTAGCTCAAAGTGGGGCGCTGCAAAATAAAGTTTGAAGCACTGGGCTAAGTCGACAAAAAACCTTCATACTCTTACTAGCTACCAAACATGAGCTCATGTACAGCAATAGCCAGCATAAGCTAGTTGCCTTAGCTTTGTTTAGAGGTGCACGACTGTTTGTTGTGCTTTAGTGCTTGTTATTGTAATCCAGCGATTTAGGTTGGCCACTGACTTTGTGTGTGTGTCTGTGAAATAGTGACACGGCTTCAAGAGGCACTCGATAGTTATCTCCCTTAGCCATAGTTAAAACAAGTTTTCAACACACGTCACACTTCCGGCCTTGAAAACAGGATCAGCACACATCCTGTCTAATAATGGTAATAAAATAAGAGTGTCATGAAAAATAGCTTTAAAGAGCATAGAAAGGCAAAATTTTCTACATGCATCCAATGTAGATTTTAAGAGTTTTAATGGAAATAATCTGTTAGAAAATGGTTTTACAGCCATTTATTGTGTTTTTACTAAGCAATTGTGATGAAAAAAAACCCTAGCAGACGAACTTGTATCGTCCGACGCACTCGGAATGATCGGGATCACTCGACAATTTCCGACACGTGACGTCAGATCTGCCACAGACGAATGCGTACCATACAGGGCACACAGTCACAGCGTGCTTTTATTTTGCTTGGAACTTTATTTTCACGTGCTTTTATTCGTTTATTGTGCAGCTCCAAACTGCACAAAAGGTACTCGCCACAATACCAACGAAAAGGATGGTATGCTGTACTATGCGTCTTGTAAAAACATGGACTGGTAGCGATAGCTTATAGATAATCATTCATCATCTATCATTAAATAGAAGCATAATGTCTGAACTGCACATTTGTAAAAACAGTTAAGAGATGAAACAACTATCGCTTGACCCTTTGGTGAGCTACTCAAAACTTCTTGTGTGTTTGAGAGAAGGAGCTGAAACTTTATGCTGTAAACGCCTACCACTTCAGAGTTTTGCAACACTCGTGTAAAAAAAACTAAACAAAAAAAAAGCACAGCAGGCTTTGCTACACATCTTCAAATAAAGCCTTGAGCTGAGCTGTCAGGAACAGACGTAGGAGATAAGCGTGATTAGTTTGTTTTTTCTCCAGCAAATACACGTTAACAATTAAAACGACTGTGATCACTGAATCTTTAACTGTACTATTCATAACAATGTTTGTTTCTTAATGTTATGTTGTATCTGATTATATGGCATTTATTACCTTGGACACATGCAGAGCGAAAAGTAGATAAAGAGCACAGTAGTGCTTCATGGAGCCACACACTCGGTGTGGACACAGCTCTTTAACATTACATACACACCAAAGAGAGTGTTCCCAGTACGTAGAGTAATAGGACTTCTAAGAAAATAAGGATGTGTAAACAAGTACATTTGAAATAAAGTAAATTTCAAACTGTTAACGTTGTGATTTTAAAACTCTTTGCAGAACTGCATGTTGATGTGCAACTAATCTTTCCTCGCATGTATCCTTGTTTAAATGTACTGTAAGGGCATGCATGCACTGCTGTGTTTGTTGAGGACACCACTAGGGACTGGGGTTCTAAACCTCCCTTTTTATACACATCAAATGTACAAGGCACTTAACTCCTTATTACCCTGAAGCAGCGCTGCCACGCTGATCTGTGATCTTGTGTACTTTTTTCCCCACTTCCTGTGTTTTATATCTCAGTAGGTAACATAAGAACCCTAAGGCTAAATGTTATTTAATTTTTCTTTTGGAGTAATATACACCCTCATGTTTAAAATTGGCTCAGACGTATGACACAAAACTGGTGAATCAAGTCTGTTTATCTGGAGGCCTTCCTGGCCATTGAGGAAAAATATGAACTTGATGCTTTATTCTCAATTTTTGACTGTTGTTGGTTGTTGCTATTTTACTATCCATTATGCAGGGCAAAGATTGTGGACCAACCTTTTTTTTTTACTGGCACCTTGTCGTTATGTTGTTAGCATATGGTCATATGCTATGACAGTGTGACATGTGGGAAAAGGATTGATTTGTATTTGTCAGCTAGTCTGACTCTGTGATGTGATTGCATCGACAAAGTAACAGTCTGGCTCTTTGAGATGACTTGACAAAACAGGAAGAGAAATACTCTCGTGAGCGCACAGTAGTTGGCCCTTGAACATAAGCAGCATTTCCCTTACGCTCTGACCCGCACAGACATACTAAGATTGTGTTGCCTTGGTGGCTGGACATTTCGATGCTCCACAGAGTGTCATCGTCCACTAAATCATCTTCCACAAGCACCCGCGAGTAGATCCACCACTATGTTACAATATGTGCTGCCGGGCGAGTTTTAAGTTTGGCAGTCTGGAGGAACAGAAGGAGGAAACACTTCCCAAGCTACGGGAGAGACTGTCGCCAGATGACCTCCCATTTTCGGTGACTGTAGAATGGACCTTCAACTGGAGTCTGCTGCTCAGTTAGCTTTGTGGCTAACCAACTTGGACCCCACACCCTCACACTTTACCTCGCTGGAACAGACGGTGGCCCCGGACTTTGAGGTGAACATCTGACAGGGCACCACGATGGGAATTGTGGCTTTTGTTCCTATGTTACTCATGCACAGACCTGCTCAAAAAAAGCCAGAAGTGTGTTTAAAATGAATTGCTTGTCTAAAGTCATCCTCTCGTCCCCCGCATCCGCTGGTTCCCATCCCCAGTGGTTGCACCTCCCAGGTCCAACCATCATCCACTAAGTGGGCTCTTGCGTCAAGCCATTCAAGTGATGTATTGTGGAGCTGGATGGTGTGTGTGCTTGCCATTGCAATTGGGCACTGCTGCCTTCAGTTCATTCCTCAATATTCTGTCAAAGCAGGTGTTGAGGAGCTGTACGGCTATGGACACACCAAAATTGGAATGGTGGACACCACTCCATTCTCTATGCTCTATGGCTCAAAATCCCTCCCAGTGGTTACTTTTCTTTCAGCTTGGTACAATGCTAATATGCTGGACTTTGACCTGTTCTACACTCTACGTTTCTCCGTTTCTGGAAAATATGGGCTATACCATATTGACTGTTTCCACGCTCTGGCAGCACGGTTGAGCATCATTCTTCACCAGGCTGGGCCACATTACTGATCATCGACCCAGCCGTGTGCCCCGTCATTCAACCTTCAACCTCTGGACCAACTGCCCCTCATCTTGCATGATGACATCACAGCTGTGATGCCAAAGCTGCCGGTGTGGGCCTCGCCCTGGATTTGCAACTTTGTGGTCATGAGAAAAACAAAGATGGTGGCCTTCTCCCCTGTGTTAACCTAAGGCAGGTAAACAGAGCAGTTATCCTGGACAAGTACCTTCTTCCCACCACAGAGATTGCATGCGTCCGTCTTTAACAAGCTGAACCTCCCCCAAGACTATCTGCATGTTTTCCTGTATCCAGACATCCCGAACCTCAATGCCTCTGTGACCCCACATGGGGGTTTTTCAATATACTCGCATTCCATGTGGCCTCAGCTCCACCCCCAGCTGCTTCCAGAAAATTATGTTTATAATTTTTGCCGGCATCCCTCGTGTGGTGACCGCAGCTGGTCTGACCGCACTTCACTCAAATGTTGATGCTGTCTTGCTCCTACCAACAGGAAAGACCCCAGTGGCACATACCTCATCGGGCAACAGAGTGACCTGACAGCAATGCCAGATGAAGTATCAGTTTGACTGAAAGCATTGCGCAAGATGCCCTGCACTTGCCATTTCGGACAGGGTCCGAAGCCATTGTCCCAACCTGGCCCACAAGTTGGTGTCATTCTGGTCAAGGCTGGGACCCGCCACCTTCTGCCTAGCTGATGGCTTACACTGATATGACAGCCACCTTAAACAAATAAGGGCCACCTTCATCTGCTTCAGACCAGGCGCTAGATGGTGACTGGTGTGCATCCTCTTTTGCCAGATGTACAGAATGATTCTCAGCAGCCCGGGCTTTATCCTGTGAGGGTCTGCCAGAGGCCTCACTCCTTGAAAGACTACGTTACTGACTTTTCAAAAGAAAACTTGTTTTGACTGGCCTGTCATGTGGCAGATTAAACAACAAGGCTAGATGGGTAAACTGGCGACCTAGTTTCCCAGTTAGGTTGGCTATCATAAGGTCGTATTGCGTTTTGTTCTACAGTGTGGGAAAAAAAATAGTTGACTTGGCAGCATCGCTTCGATTATCACCAACAGTGTGTGACTGAGGAATGAATTAATAAGGGTTTCACTTCATTGTGAAGTGCTTTGGGTGGCATGTTTTCAGGTCAAAGACCGTGGTTTCATGTGATTTAAGTATGTGTAAATAGTTTGATAGTTGGTAATAAGTTAAAAATCTAGAGTAGAATTGGTTAAAAAGCTATCGTTAAAAGCGAGAAAGTCTCTAAAAACCGTTTCAGTGAACAGCAAGAGCGAGACCTCATCTCATTAGACAATCTTTGTTTTTCCTCTCTCTGTGAAGCACAAGCTACCAACTGCAGAAAGCAGGTTGGAAAAAGCTCAAACATGCTGTTTGCTCTAAATTGTTTGAGCCTTTGAAAACTTTCATCTTTATGAGTATCTGTGTACAAAACACTTCAAATAACGATCTCAAATGTTTCTGGATTAGTTGAATGTGTTTGAATACTTGATGTGTGATGTAGCTGCTAGCCATGTATTCCTGTTTTTTTGTCTAGCTACTTATGTTAACCATATATAATGTACATTTATAGCTAGTAAATTAATGTTGTGTATGTTACAGTTACCTCTTGCATACATGTTTGGCATTTCTGTATTAGTTCGCTGGCTGTCTAGCAGCATACAGTCACGTGTTGTGAGGACAGCACGTTGGGTGCTTTGAAGGCGCTATGCATCCATCCATCCATCCATTTTCTATGCCACTTATCCTCATCAGGGTCACGGGTATATAAAATCCATTATTAACAGTCAAAGTAATTATCCATAAATTCAAGTGTTACATTGTTTTTTTCCCCTATTAATTTAGTTGTGTTTACACTAGGGATGCAACGGTACATGATGAAATACCAGACCCTTTGGCCTGCCCTGCACAGGACAATGTGCGCTTATGAACCACGGGGTGCAATACATTTTGCACTGTGCGTGTGTGTGCCCAGACCATTTCAATGCACTGCTGTGTGTTTGTTTGACTATGCCCCATTCCCAACATTACATATTTCAAGTGCTTGTGTGGAAGGAAAATGTACTTTTCTGCAAAGGCTACACAGTGTGGCTGTGTTGGCGATGCACGATGACTCTCACCCGGTGGCTCTCCTCAGCTACCATGTAAAATACTTTTCTCTATGCCATATCAATATTTAAATTTTGTAGAATTGTATTCATTGGAGCCACACGGTGGCTGAGTGGGTAGCACATTGGCTTCACAGTCAGGAGGTTCAGGGTTCGAATCTCCGTTGGGCATCTCTGTGTGGAGTTTGTATGTTCTCCCCGTGCGTGCGTGGGTTTTCTCCGAGTACTCCAGTTTCCTCCCACATTCCAAAAACATGCATGTTAGGTTATTTGGCAACTCTAAATTGTCCGCAGGTATGAATGTGAGTGTGAGTGTCTATATGTGCCCTGCGATTGACTGGCAACCAGTCCAGGGTGTACCCCGCCTCCCGCCCAAAGCCATCTTGGATAGGCTCCAGCATACTCGCAACCCTAATGAGGATAAGCGGCATAGAAAATGAATGAATGAATGTATTCATTGGAGTAGATTGCAATAGCATGTTCATGCTTCATTAAAAATATATAATTTAACATTATTAATTTGGAGAGAACAAGTTGTCTATGCAGAAAGAATGTACCAGAACCGAAACTGTAGCCTATAAGCCGAAGTGGGTTACCTGTACTGTGGCACCCCTGCACATTTTTCATCTTATCACTGAAAATGTTTCATGTCGTGTCGTCCTCCTGGGTTATTACTGATACTTCATTTACATGTTGACACTAATTTGTTTGCTCATTTTGTCATTTGTACAGAAAGAAAGGAACATTTATTGAGAAATATCATATGGTATTAGCCATACTTAAATGTAGTTCTCAGCACGAGTGACTATCCGGAAGTAACATTACTATCACGCTACCATTTTTTTTTTTTTTTTTTAGATTTGCCTCACTATTTGCTCACCCTTGCTCATCATATTATACTAGGACTCTCTTAGTGGCTTGTGATTGCAACTCCGCCCAGTAGATGGAAACCTAACAATGCATATTCAGTGGCACTTTAGCTTGCTCAAGGAGGCAGTACTTTAATTTGCAAGCAATAGCCAACAACTATCCGAATTGCAGAACATCCAACAGAACAAGAGTCTTACAGTCCCAAAAACTAAACAGCACAACACATAACGTACTGTAAGATCAAAAACAACAAACTACAATTTTGTGTGGGTGACTAAGCAGGTTTGTGAGACAAAAAAAACGCTGTCATTTCCATTAGGATTTATGATCACCAACATATGTATAAAATGGGAAGACCAGCCGGGAAGCTAGTTTGCGAAGTCATCAAATTGATGTAGTACATCAAATCGGTACTACATCCATGCATTAGCTACTTCTCTTGAAAGCAGTATTTGGCATAATTCATCACTGGCATGGAAAATTCAAGGTTCAAAACATTTCCCCAAAATAACAATCTGTTAATGTATATCCAAAATGTCAATAGTTTTATTCAGAACTATATGTTCAATATAACTGAAATGTTGCCTGTTGTAATGAAGTTGAGGCGGAAGCCGTGTAGGAATCCATTTGCAGAAGTTTAGTACACACCAATCTTAGACGTAAGGCAGAGATCGTAAACGTGGTCACAGGCAAGAAGGTCAAAACACAAGTAATCAGTCCGAACAGCAAACAACCAAAGGGGTCATCCAAAAGGCAAAGATCAAGCAACAGGCGAGAAGTCATACACGTGGTCAATCAGAGAAAATGCAAACAAACGCTCGGTAAGGCAGTAGAACTGGCAATACTTCGCAACCTCTGTTTGGCCTGGGCCATGCTTAAATGGCTGCCAAACAGGAAGTGGGTGCAGAGGGACGGAGGGAGTGGTACCAGTCAATATTCAGGTGAGGGCTCCCTCTGCTGGCGTGGTGCTACACCTGTTTACCTTTCTCTGATGTTTGTTATGGGGGTTAGTACCAGAGGCGGTTTTAGGCATGGGCAAACCGAGCAGCCGCCCGGGGCGGCAATTATTCAAGTCACATAGGGGGCAGCACGAGCACTGGAAAAAAAAAAGGAGTTGTGTTCGGGGGCGCTTGTAAGTGGTCTTGCCTGCGGAGTAATCCAATGTAGAGCAGGTACTGGTTACTACTTTCTGATTTCTCCATGAGCTGGAAATCAATGGCTGTGTGGACAGGCTCTAACAGTCATTCTACGATTATTTAAACTCCAAGACTCACTTATTGTCTCAGCTGCCATTGATTTCAAAATAAGTTTTATAAGAATAATAAGTATTCTGCATACTGCTTAAACAAAATTTGCTGCAATTCTGTTTTAAATTTTGATTTTTTTAAAAACCGACACTTCTGATTTGAAAGAAATACATTTTCATTTCTCAAAAGTATTTAACATTTTAATTGGAATGTCAAGAACTTTTAAATAAACCAAACTAAACAAACGACATAGTAACAAACAAAACAAAAAAGACAGTCTCTTAGCAAAAATTGCACTTAAATAAAATCACAATCATAACCAAAACCAAAAAAACTGACCTTGTTCATAAAAAAAAAACCACAATAAAAATCACACAACGGAACTACTGGAGATGCAGTCAGCCATTGTGCGGCCTGGAAGATGTAGTTACGAATGGAATTCCAACCACATATGTAAGATATTTTCTATGACATGCTTATTTTGTTTACAGTTGATCAACCTTGAAGGTCGATGTGTTAAGACGAGTTGGGTGCAAGAATAAATGCTCCATTAATGCTCATTCAGCCTCTCTCTCTCACACACACACACACACACACCCGCACTAGCATGGTAAAAGTTAACCTCGCTAGATTCCATTCACACTCTATAAGAGGAGGTTCAACATGGGAAAAAGAAGCTAAATGGCTGAGAAGATGGGTCACTCTCTCTGTTCATTCCACTGTAGCACCAACACGCAAAGTTAGATGCAAAGTGAACCCTCTTGTCATTTAACTTGTGTGGCAGATAGAGACAAGGAACACATGCGTGCAAATGTCAATTTTTGAAGAAGTGCTAAATTGTAGACTTAATTTTTTATTCATTTGGTGAATTAATTGGTTTATGGATTCTCGTGACAGGCCTAGTTATTACACTGGTGCATGAATGTGAAGGGATGTTTGGTGGAGGTCAGAGTGGCCGGAGGCACAAACTGGCACCTAGGTTTTCGTCAGACTACCCAGGGCAGCTACGGATACAGATGTAGCAGACCAGGACCAGTATGTCACTGAGGAGTGAATGAAAAATGGGTTCAATTAAACGTGAAGCGCTTCGGGTGCCTTGAAAAGCGTTATATAAAAGCTAATTCTTTAATATTAATATCATGTTTGCTTTTCTCTTTTTTTTCCCTCTTTTTTTCCATTTTTAAGAGTTTTTTAAGTAATTATGTCAACAATGTGCCACCAACCAATAAAAAAATGAAATGAATGACAATCTGAAATAAAATCCAAATACTTTTACCACAAAATAAAAATCCTAAGACTAAGTGACTAAATAGTAAGAGAGGGAGAGAGAGGGATGAGAAATACACACAATTTAAATAACAGCATAATTTGTGTGCAGTAACTATATAAACTACATTTACACCATACTTGAGTGAAGGTATGGTGAAGGAGAAGGACCCAACCCGCGCAAATATTCTCATTTGTTTGTGCTGCGCTTGTGCTGTTTTGTGCAATTAAAATGAACGTTTGTGCGTTTTTTGAGATATTAACAATTAAAGTTTTGAGGTATTACATAATTGTCAACAAGCTAAGAATGAAACCAAAATAGTCTCATTTTGACAGTCCTCGTTTGTGTTATTGGGTTCAGTTGAAATCAACGTTTGTGCTGGTTTTGTTTTGACGATATTACGCATTTCTTAAAGGTCAACCAAAGGTCACATAGTCCCCCGACATGCTCCGAATGAAACAAAAATGGTCTCATTTTGACCGTCCTTGTTTGTGCTACTCGGTTCAGTGTTTGTGCTGCTTTCGTTTTGGAGATATTAACCATTAATGGTGTGCGACATGTGTGAAGGTGCCCCCCCACACACACAAAACTCTGCTCAAATAGTCTCATTTTTTTCATCTCATTTAGTGGAGTTGTGTGCAGTTAAAATTTATGTTTGTACTGCTTTCATTTTGTGTGGCCTAATGGGTCAGCCGGCTCTGCTTTATGGACTTTGGTTGGTGCATTGGAAGCCAGAAAAAAATCCTCCCCTAAACTATTTCCATAAATTTGTATAAAATGTAATATACAGTAAAAGAGCAGCTTTATATTTACTTGGAAGAGGCCACAATAGTGGGCTGGTAAACAGAGAGAGAAAAGGACAAGCAAATGCATATACAGATGGATGCAGCAACAAAAAGCACACAGGCAAGCTGGCTGAATGGTCATTTGACTGTAAAGACAGCTCTCATGGAGCGGCTGTCTCATCGCGTAAGCTGGATGACTGGCTGGACAAGCTGACCGACAGTATGATCAGTCGCATATTCTAAAGCTAGCCCTCTTACTTTTCAATAAATGTCAAACAGCTGTAGGACCAATGTGTTGTCCTGATTAGGCGGCTGTGTGCAGTGCAACACACTAAGAAGGCCAGACCGAGAGAAATGACTCGGCCAAGTCGGCCCATCTGTACTGTGGATTACTGCTCATTACCTGATTGACTAGGGTGGGTGTGTGTGTCACTGTCAAGCCAACATTTAGCAGACATCATTTGACTTATCCCAGAAAAATCGTAGATGACAATTCATTTCGCATTTTTGTACTGTTTTTTTTTTTTTTGTTAATGACTTTAGTGACATTTCTGGCACCTTGTATGGGTTTTGCTCAAACTACTGTGGAAGACATGTAATAATGATATCCTCGAATATTGTATTTTCATAGTTTAAGGCTCCATATGCACCTCCAGATGCCTTGAACTTTACTGCTAAGATTATATCCCACCTCTTCCTGCTTTGTATAAGGCAGTGGTTCCCAAACTTTCTTTGCAGCACCCCCCTTATGGAGATAAAATGATTTGACCCACTGGTATAAGGCAACATAACACATGCAGCGTTAGCTATCACTGACTGTACAGCTGTCACAACACCATGACTGCAAATTGTTGATCGCCTTTCTGAGACAGCTTTGGTGTATGTGGGGATTCACCACGAATGTACGCGTAAGTGAATACCAACAGCCATGAGTAGTGACGTGTGATACCACTAATTTTTGTTTGTGGTGCGGTACAGAGTATTTTCAATACCGAGCCAATACCAATACTTTGTGAAAATACACGTAATATATGTTACGTAAATTTTAAGTAGTGTATTTAACATCATAGCATGAAGAATACAAGACATCGGGGTAATTTACTTACGCAACTCTGAAGTATATTGAGGTAGCAATGTAATTTACCCACATAGCCAAGCCAATATACAACAGCATAAAAAATTGTGCAAATGGTGTTAAACAAGTTAAATAAAACCATTAAAATGAACTAAGAAACAGTATAAGAATAAAAGTAATTTGCAATTTACACGTGGTATTGTTTACGATCAATCACTGTTTCAACAAATTCAGAATGAATGACTGATCAGTGTGCGGCTGTACTTGCGCGTCACACACTTACACAGGTGGGAAAAGTAGTTCCTACTAACCACCTATTATTTACACAAGATCTCAGTACTTTCCACCGTGTTCCTGTCAATGATATACAGTACATGACCTAAATTGACTTAAGTATCAAAGTATAGATATTTTGAGTTGATGATTGATTTTAATGTCAGTTTGGTGGGGGGCTCCCCTTGAAGCAAAAACAGACGGGAGTGGATGCACAGAAGAGTGTTGTAAAAATAAAAACAATTAAAAAACAGTTTGTTAAAACTCAGCAAAAAGGCACAATGTAAATGAAAAGGCTGATACAGTATGTTGATATTAATAATAGCAAAAAGCTTTGGCATAAAAAATATGTAAGAGTTTTTTTAGGCTTTTCATAAAATAAAACAAATATACACAAAAATATAGCGGCCCTCTGCATCCCTTTGACATTTCTATATGCGCCCTTGGTGGAATAGGTTTGCACACCCCTGTGCTACATGGACTGACTACTCGTTTCCCAGTGTGCACTGACTGGTGACTAGTCCAGGGTGTAGTCCAATTCTTTCTATAGATCTCCGTGACACTTAAAGCAGTTTGTATGTTGTTGACATACATAGAAAAACACCCAAATTATGGTTCCAAGTCGGAAACCCCATATTGTGACAGACCACCACCTTGAATCGAAAAACAAAGCATGCCCTGCGTTTTTTTCAATACTGAATACTTCAATTCAATATTGTAATAGGAAGAAACAGTTAGTATGATATACCTAAGTCTAAGGTCCCAAAGTGGGGTAATTGTAATAAGGGGTATGTGTATAAACATTTAAAAATAATTAGTGCTCTAAATTATGAGTTTGCCCGAACGCTTCATGAACAAGGAGAACGGAGCAGTACACGATGTTGTACATTTCTGTGAGTGTATCATATGAACAGATAAGTTTGACGATTATTTTGTGCATTAAGAGTGCTTCATCTTGAAAATTTTATTTATACAGGTGTTCCAATCCCAGCACTATGCATTGGGGAAAACCTGTCACTGAGTGGGGATTCCCGCGAAATTGAGACTTTGTCGTTGGTTGGATGTTTTTTTGTACTTGGGTACTGTTTTTATTGTCGTTGTTGTCAAACGTTCCCCTTCAATTTGGTATGAAATTAATATGCAGATGAAACCATAGCCATCGTGAGTGGACAAAAAAAGTGATCCTCCCACCCATTCAAAGGAATGGAAATGGCACCATCAGACTGGATAAAGTATATGTAGGATAATTACTATCTTGTCAATGCTCATGTGAAACTTAATCAAAATATAACCATGAAAAAAAATACACTTTTAGACCTGGAATTACTACAAAAATTAACAGATTAATTGTGCAATATTTCCATAATATCTGTAGGATGATACCCATATATTCATACTTACGTACGTTACTTATCTATAATACTTATCTGCTCGTGAAACTCAGAGTCAAAATCAGAAGTGACCATGCAAAATATGAGATTTCTAACCTAAATTACTATAAAAGGAAATTATCAATTATGTTCAATATTTTAAAAAGGTTTGCTTTTAAGTGTGCAGGAATAGGGGGTACATGACTTTGGGTTAAATGTCTGAACGATTGATACACGATTGTAAATGTTTGGGAACCAGTACTACTGAACAACAATGATGCAAAGAAATGCCATGTTATCATGTTCCTTGTACTCCCCTTGGTTCTGGCCTTTGTCCATTTTCTCCATTTCCTCTCTTTACATTTGTCTTTCTGTTTGTGGCTCTCCAAAAGCCCCCTTCATCTTTTTTTACTCGTCTCTTTTGTCCTTGCTTGGAGGCCAAGGAATTTATTTGTTCAACTATTCTTTTTTTTCCACTGGCCTCTGTTTTTCAGTTTGAGCTCCCCCCCCCTTCTTCTTGTCACCCATGACCACCAACGAAATGTTTAGTCATAATTGTCCAAGTTTCCTTTAATAAACTAATCAGTTTTAAGATTTTTTTAAAATAATCTTTTTAAAAAATCAGAACAAATTTGCTTTCAAGATAAGCAATGCAATATGATAGTCAATCCATACACACGTTTTATGATTTTATAAGACAATATCATGGCAGTGTAATAATGTCAGTATTTTACAGTGTACAGTAAGAGATTACCACAAATCAATTTTGCTTGTGTACATGATCAAGTGCATTCTGGCATGCATATTTAGATTATCATCCATTTCAGAATCTACAGCTGAAGACACTTATACCGTCTTAATACATGGATGAGTAGCGGATATTCCCACCTACTTGAAAATAGACATAAGAGCCTCATCATCACCAGTTTGTCAATTGTATCTTGAATGTCACTTGTGCAGTTACTACTTAGAGGTACAGTGGTAGCAATAATTGCAATTTACTGGAGATGAAGAGCTGTAGTTTAACATCAGTGTACATAACGTGCATACAGTATATGGGCAGCATTCTTCAACCAGGTGCAAATCCACTACCGCCTACAAGCCATTGTAATACATTTCATACTATCAATTTACTAGGCGCACCAGATCTAGTATAATACTTTTTGACAAATAATGTTTGATTTTTTTGCCTCAGAGTAGCAAATCATTGTCGAGTAGTCAAGCATTGACCACAGAAGAGCTGTTCGAATTTGGTGCAGATCCAGTATTTTTCTATATTTAGAGTACTAAACAAATTCAGATAACCTCTCATAAAAACAGGAAAAATTAGTTTGAAGAAATCATTCCAAAACATACAAAATTCCATTCCATTTTCCTCTGCTTATCCGGGTCTGGGTCGCAGGGGCAGCAGTTTCAGTAGGGAAGTCCAGACTTCTCGGTCCCCGGCGACCTGTTCCAGCTGCACCCGGAGGACATCAAGGCGTTCCCAGGCCAGCTGTGAGACATAGTCCCTCCAGCGTGTCCTAGGTCTTCCCCGGGGCCTTCTCCCGACTGGGCATGCCCGAAACACCTCACAGGGAGGCGCCCGGGAGGCATCCGGACTAGATGCCCGAGCCACCTCAACTGGCTCCTCTCGATGTGAAGAACCAGGGGATCTACTCTGAGCTCCTCCCGGATAGCCGAGCTCCTATCTCTTAGGATGAGTCCAGCCACCCTACGGAGGAAACTCATTTCCACCGCTTGTATCTGCAATTTTGTTCTTTCGGTCATGACCCATAACCGTAGGTGAGGGTGGGAATGTAGATCGATCAGTAAACAGAGAGTTTTGCCTTCCGGCTCAGCTCTCTCTTCACCACGACGGTCCGGTACAGTGACCGCATTACTGCGGATGCTGCACCAATCTCACGCTCCAACCTTCCCTCACTCGTGAACAAGAACCCGAGATACTTGAACTCCTCCACCCGAGGCAAGACCTCACTCCCAACCCGGAAGGTACAGCCCACCCGTTTCCGACTGAGAACCATGGCCTCGTATTTGGAGGTGCTGAGTCTCATCCCAGAAGCTTCACACTCAGCTGCAAACCGCTCCAGTAAACGCTGAAGGTCACCGCCTGATGAGGCCACAAGGACCACATCGTCTGCAAATAGCAGAGATGAGATCCTAAGGTCACCAAGCTGGACTCCCTCAACACCTTGACTGCGCCTAGAAATTCTGTCCATGAAGATTATGAACAGAATCGGTGACAAAGGGCAGCCTTGGCGGAGGCCAACGTTCACCGGGAACAAGCTCGACTTACTGCTGGCAATGCGAATCAGGCTCCTGCTTCAATTGTACAAGGACCAAATGGCACGTAGTAGCGGGCCACCAATCCTGTACTCCCGTAGCACCCCNCTCGAGTACCCTTGCAAGGGTGTAGAGCTGGTCCAGTGTTCCGCGACCGGGACGAAAACCACATTGCAGCTCCTCTAACCGAGGTTCGACTAACGGTCGTACCCTTCTCTCCAGCACCCTGGAGTAGACTTTCCCAGGAAGGCTGAGGAGTGTGATCCCCCTATAGTTGGAACACACCCTCCGGTCACCCTTTTTAAAAATGGGGACCACCACCCCGGTCTGCCAGTCCAGAGGTACTGTTCCTGACTTCCATGCAATGTTGTAGAGGCGTGTCAACCAACACAGTCCTCCAACATCCAGAGCCTTGAGAAATTCTGAGCGGAACTCGTCTACCCCCGGAGCCTTGCCACTGGGGAGTGATTTGACTACCCCAATTACCTCAGCCACGGTGATAGAACTGTCCACGTACGTATCCTCAGACTCTGCTTCCTCTATGGAAGGCATGTCAGTGGGATTGAGAAGGGCCTCGAAGTATTCCTTCCACCGACCAACTATATCCACAGTCGGTCAGCAAGCCCCCCCAAGCACTGTAAACAGTGTGACCTGGGGGCTGCTACCCCTTTCTGAGGTGTCGGACGGTTTGCCAAAACCTCTACGAGGCCGACCGAAAGTCGTGCTCCATAGCCTCACCGAGTTTTTGCCTCGACCACCGCCGAAAGCGCGTGCCGCTTGGCCTGCTGGTACTTGTCAGCTGCTTTGGGAGTCCTGCAAGCCATCCATGCTTGATTGGACAACTTCAGCTGGACAGCAGCCCTAACCCCGGTGTCCACCATCAGGTTCGGGGCTTGCCACCTTGACTGCCCACCTTGTGGCCGCAACTACAACTGGCTGCCTCAGCAATGGAGACACGGAATACGCCCCATTCAGACTCAATATCCCGGTCCTCCCTCGAGATGCAGGGGAAGCTCTGCCGGAGATGAGGGTTGAAGACTCAACGAACGGGAGACTCTGCAACACGTTCCCAGCACACCCTCACTACGCGTTTGGGTCTACCAGGTCTGTCGAGGCATCTTTCCCCGCCATCTAATCCAACTCATCACCAGGTGGTGGTCAGTTGACAGCTCAGCCCCTCTTCACCCACATGTCCTGAACATGCGGACGCAGGTCTGATGATACAACCATAAAGTCAATCATAGACCTGTGACCTATGGACATCCTTATGTTCGAATATGGTGTTTGTTATGGACAAACTGATTTGCACGGAAGTCCAGCAACAACACACCACACGGATTCAGCTCAGGGAGGCCGTTCGTCCCAACCACTCTCCTTCAAGTCACACTGTCATTGCCCACATGGGCGTTGAAGTCTCCTAGAAGAACTATGGAGTCACCACCTGGGGTGCTCTCCAGAACCCTTCTGACAGACTCCAAGAAGGCTGGGTACTCTGAACTGCCGTTCGGCGTGTACGCACAAACCACAGTCAGGACCCTTTCTCCAGCCCTAAGAAGTAGGGAAATAACCATCTCATTTACTGGGGATGACTCCAGCACAGAGGCACCAAGCAGGGGGGCTTATAATAAGACCACACCAGCTCGCCGGCTCTCCCCTGCAGCAACTCCAGAGAAGAACAAGGTCCAGCCCCTCTCAAGGAAATTGGTTCCAGAGCCTAAACTGTGGGTTAAGCTGAGTCCAACTATATCTAGTCAGAATGTCTCCGCCTCTTCCACAAGCTCGGGCTCCTTCCCCACCAGAGAAGTGACATTCCATGTCCCAAGAACCAGATTTGGCCGCCAAAGACCAGGTCGCCCGGACACCCGCCCTCGATCACTGCCCATATCACAATGCACCGGACCCTTGTGCTTGCCCATGCAGGTGGTGGGTCTGTGGGGGGGAGCTCCCGTGTGGTTTCTTCGGGCTAGGCCCGGCCAGGCCCCACGGGTGAAGGCCTGGCCATCAGGCGCTCGCTTGCAAGCCCCTCTCCTAGGCCTGGCTCCAGGATGAGGCCCTGGTATCCCACGTCCGGGCGAGGTGCGGTCACTCCTCTTGATCTTCATAGGGGTCTATTGAATCACTCTTTGTCTGGCCCATCACCTAGAACCTGTTTGCCATGAGAGACCCTACCAGGGGTTAAAGCCCCCTACAACATAGCTCCTAGTATCACTCGGGCACTCAAACCCCTCCACCACGATAAAGGTGGTGATTCACGGAGGGAAACATAAAAAATAAACTTAACAATTCATCTTTAAGTTTGACAGATGAATTGCCTTTGAAAAAACATGTGACAAACGCCCATTTCACAACTTTACAGAGTGAAAGATGACAAATTAAGGACAATATTCCATTGCAGTATGTTTCTTATATAAAAAAGTTACTGTATATAGTCATAATATATAATGACTATCAAATACTTTAAATGATTAATATATACTGTATAATTCCATCTATCCATTTCCTATGCCTCTTGTCCTCACTAGGGTATGCTGGAGCCTATTCCAACAGACTTTGGGCGAGAGGCACGATATACCCTGGACTGGTCAATCAATCGCTAGGTTCATGTTATTTCGGTCACTGCCTGTTATTATTTTTCCCAACTGCGTGCTTCTAATTTAGTTGGTGATATAAAGTCATTTGTCAAACTTTTCTCTTAGTACTAAGCGGTGTGCTTTTGAAATAAATACAGTGAAAAGGCTGACAGTGTCAGGATCGGGGTAGTCGAGGTTTCAGATCCCAATTGCAGAAACGAGACGAGTAAAGGATAAGTAAAAATGTTTAATAGAAAATATCCTCAATGAGGTGGAAAAAACACAATGTCACCCAAAGTACAAAGTAAAACAGAGTCCAAAAACTAAGACCATGCCGCCAAGCCGCACAAAAGGGAAGAAAACAAAACGCTGCCGGAAAAAGAGAGGCAGGAGAGGAAAAACACTAAATGCAAACTAAGGGAGCTGCGGAATATCAGACAAGCAGAGATATACTCACAAAATGACCCAGATGGAATGGTAACTGAAAATCGCAACACGCTAAAGCCAAGGGACACAAACGAGGAGAACATGAGGAGGCGTGAAGTCCAAACAACGATCTGGCAAAGACTGTTTGATGCTGCCATGCTTAAAAAGGCCAGATTGGCAATGGGCCACAGGTGCGCTTGCTGACAAACCCGCCTCTGCAGGGCAGCGGTGCAGTGAAAAGACATGGCAGACTGGCGGCAGCAGAGCAACAAAACAGAACACGACAGACAGATTATTTCCCTGTTAGCCATCACTGGATGTTCGCATGAATCACCAACTTCACACAGATTATTAAAAATAATAATAATAAAGTTTACAGATCTCAATTTTGAGGCTGTTCTGTAAATAGATGTCAAACAATAAATATAGCAACTTCTAGTCAATTTCATACTTAAGGAATCTACTAATTTTTGCCCCAGGTAGTTCTGGTTAAACCACGCTCACTTCCAGTTAATGTCCTGCCCACTCCAGGTACTATATGGATACTGATCATTTAGATGGGTGAACAGATACAGATAGTGGTCTACTCACTCATCCCTAGTAGATATCGTTTAGCATAAATTTGTGGGACAATAATCATTTCAGAACACACCTGCATTGTTGTGTGAATCAATTATAAAAATGTTCTTTAAAGTTCAAATCTCATCTCATGACTTAGGCGTCTTGTGACACCCGTACTAAATAACTGTGGTGTCATTTTTTCATACTACAGTGCTCTTCTTTACTTGAAATGTTGCACAGTGTCAAACCATGCACTTCTGGGACACATGGTGGTGCTTTTATTAAAGCTAAAAGTTTGACCCCAAAAATCGGATTGACCTAAAATTGTTCAGACAGCTCGATGTGCTTTACAAAACACCCACTGTAACTTCAGGGTGTTTAGCTGAATCAACATTTGTGATGGGTCATTTTCGAAGAAGAAAGAAGAAGAAGACTTTTTGACCTTGTATGAACCGTCACCCAATAATTCAGTTCCATTACATTTTCACCCGCGTGTCTGGGTTTGGGTCGCAGGGGATCAGCCTCAGTAGGAAATTCCGTACTTCCACCTCTTCCAGTACCACTGAGAGGACGCCAAGATGTTCCTAGGCCAGCTGTCAGACATCATCCCTCTAGCATGTCCTAAGTCTGCCTCGGGGCCTTCTCCCGACTGAGCATGCCCAGAACACCTTACAAGAAAGGCGTCCGGGAGGCATCTGGACTGGATTCCCGAGCCACCTCAACTGGCTCCTCTTGATGTGAAGGAACAGCGGCTCTACTCTGAACTCCTCCCGTATGGCCAAGCTCCTCACCCTATCTCTTAGGGTGAGTCCTGGTACCCTATTGAGGAACCTCATTTATACTGCTTGTACCCACAATCTCATTCTTTTGCTCATGACCATAGGTTAGGATCGACCAGTAAATTGTGAGCTTTGTCTTCCGGCTCAGCTCTCCCTTCAACACAACTTTCTGGTACAGGGACCGCATTACTGCAGACGCTGCGTCAATTCGTCTGTCGACCTGACAATCCAACCTTCTTTCACTCATAAGCAAGACTCCAAGATGCGTGAACTCCTCCACCATATTTGTATATTTATATACAATCAACATATAGCATAATATGATCACCTTTCTGAGCCTCTTCCTGTCCCTACCTGTGCTGCTCCCTCTCCAGCAGTACACAGCCTAGAAGATGGCACACTTCAAGTCCCTCAGTCTCCTCAGCAGGTTGGGCGACTCATTTATATGGGATGAGTCTCAGTCTAGTCCAGTTTAACGTTGAGGTGAATTTGTAGCAGGAATTAGTAGTTCTCTACTACCTCAACGTCCAAGTCGGACTTCACCAGAGTGAAGTGTGGTGTCTTCCTCCAAGAAATTGATCACTGTCTCCTTTGTCTGGTGTTCAGCTGAAGCTGATTGAGCTTACACCTGCTGACAAAGTCCTTAATGACCACAGAGTATTCCAGTTTGTTCCCATCAGACACACATCCAACGATGGCAGTGTCATCAAAGAACATTTGGATGTGGCAGAGTCTAGTGTGTGAAGTCTGAGGTGTACAACTTGAAAAGGAAGGGAGAGAGGATTGTACTCTTGAGGCGTCCCCTGTGCTGCACAACATCACATCAGACACAGTGCTGGAGCCTCACATACTGTGGTTTGTATGAAAGGTAATCTGTTGTCCACGCAGCCAGGTGTTGGTCCACTTCCTTGCCTTCCATCTTCACCCTCAGCAGTGAGGGCTGGTTGGTGATAAATGCACTGGAGAAGTCAGAGAACATTGAACAGTGACTGTGAAGCAGGTAATTCAGGTGTCTCGGTAGAATCCTTGGTAGAAACGTGAAGTGGTAAGGCTCTCTGGCGTGTGGAGTACTGGAAACACACAGGAAGTATTCTACAGGACTGGGACTTTCTCCAGACTGAGGCACAGGTTGACCATGAGTGTGACTACCCCACAGAGGTGGTCTGCACAGTCCTTCAGCAGTCTGGGGCTGATCACGTCCGGACCCGAGGTTTTCCTTGCCTTAATCTTCTTTATCTCCGTCCTCACCTGATCAGCTGTTAAGGAGAGGGGGTGGATGATGACTGGGTGAAGGTTATGGGGGTGGTGGCATGTTCACACTGCAGGGTATGATGCCCAATTTGGAGTTTTTGTTTAAATCAGATGTTTCTGTGTTGTTGTTCACATTACCAAATAAATGCGACTTGTTAATGTGAATGCAAAGCGTGTAGAAAGAGATGTGCATGTGCAGAAACTCGACATCGCTCGCATTTCGATGTGTTTACGGAAGTAAAGCTTGCTGCAGTGTGTGCTCTAGTGATGTGCGATACCAATACTATGTGCAAATTCTCCTAATTTGTCTGTAAAATTTTAAAAAGTAGTGTACAGTATTTCAAATCATAGCATAAACAATACAATATGTCATAGTAATTTTTTATTTGTTTTAACCCTGAAGTACAGTATACTGAGGTATTGGAGTGACTTACAATATAGCCAAGCTAATATACAACATCAGAAAAAACAAAGGACAAAATCATATATCTGAAGTGTCAAAAGTATCACTTCTGATGTCAGAATTGACTTTAGAGCATAAAGAGCTGTTATCAGAAATAGCGATATTATCTGCAAATTGGGAGATTGAGAAGAAAGAGGGCGAGCCATTTGGCTATAGCAGTTCATAAATAACTTGCGGCCACGTCGGTTCCAAGGTGCGTGTGGATGGAGTGTTCAGACACTGCCGGGAGCTGCTTCACTAGCACCTTTTTAAAACTAATTTTCAGATGAGAAGTTTTGCCTTTTGTTGCCTAGATCGATGAGTACCTTTTATTAAATCTGTCACGATAAGCATTTCAATGGCTACCCACATCGTTGAGTAATGGTTTAACATGCATATAAATTACATTCAAATACAATTTAATATAATACAATTGACAGTTCCACATGTTCCACATGTCCAAAAGGAGTAGTAAGACGCAAATCTTATTTAATCCTACCCCCATAGGATTTTCACCCTATTCCAAAGCGTGTACACCTTCTGCATTTTAGTAAGTTTAAAATGCATAAATTAGGTAATGTGACAGTGTGGTAAAATAGGAGTCGAGGTCCCCGTCATGGTAAATAAATGAAAATGAATAAATAATAATGAATAGAACAGAACATAACTGGGTTGTGGGTGAGTACAGACAATGTGCTCACAAAAGATTAAAGAGTTGGTGATAGGGTGATAGTGATTAGATGTACTGTAGCATTGAGAATAAATCATACAGGAGATAACATAGTTGGATCATGGCTGAGTATAGACAATTTACTCCCAAGGAATGAAGAGTTAATAATACATGTTGTAGTGAATAGACATAGCGTTAGATGTACCCAGTAGTTTAGGACTCAGGTGTTTTGCAAACATCAACTGCTTGTAAGGTTTCTTGAAGTTAGTAATTTTAGAACATTGTTTTACTTCCTTACTCAATCTGTTCTATAATTTGATTCCACATACTGAAGTATTAAAAGTTCTTAGAGCTGTTCTTGCATATAGGTGTTAAGTTTAATTTTTCCATGAGGTCATAATTGTCTTCTCTGGTTGAGAAAAAATGTATGACATTCTTGGGTGACTGGTTATTGTTTGTTTTATGCAACATTATAGTACATTTAAAGTCATGTCTTTCAATGATGTTCTGTATATGCTGCATATTTGTGACCTGACCATTCATACTGCAATCACATTGCGCACATACCAAATTTATATCCACATACAAATGAGCCGCAGTTGAAAAAATCTGATTTTTGTGCTCTTTACACTAACAAGAAAAAATACTTACATGACCTGGCATGAAAAAGATACAGGTCACGTATGTGCAAATGAATCGGAATTGACCAGCAGTGTGACTCTTGGTCTCTTTTCACTGAAGCACATCAGCCCCCAAGCTTGTGCTGTCCTCTCCAGCACGCAGTAGTTTAGCCTTCCGAAACCCACTTGCAACAGTGGACCCCAAGACACCACTTTACAGAACAAAGATCCAACGACAGACCAGCGCAAAAACATCTAGATTGGTCCTATTCCTGACTGCCAACCTGAAAGCTGCATCACAATCACCTCTCCTTGTGTTCTCTATAATGTGGGCATACACACAAATCGCAAAATGACTGCTTAGAAGCACACAAAATGTTGCAAGACCAGAAAGCCACCAAAAATTAGCCACATCACACAATAAACTGCAGGGTTAAAAGGGAGAAAAAAGTATCCGCTTATACACTGGATATTACGGGAGAAGGCTTAGGGAGACAAAATTACTTTGATAACTCCTCCAATGAAGGAGACAGCAGGAGGTCTCAGCCTGAAAAGCTGGTGAAAACAGAAAAGAGCAGTTCAGGGGTGCTAATGGCTAGAAATGGGTTTTCACCACAATACTTCCTAACCGACAAGTTCGAATTGTGTATTTTGTACGTTGGAGTTTGTACTTTTAAGTTGTCGTCCTGCTGTGTTGAAAATAATTCTGAATATTTCTCTGCATTTTCTTTTAGGTTGTCCGGGTTCATGCTGCCTTCTCCTTTAGTCAGCAGTGGATCTATATTGGCCTTGTGGTTTACCACCGATTTTGCCGTCAGTGCACAGGGCTTCAAAGCTGTATATGAAGGTAAGTACATGATTTGAACTGTCCGTGTTCTGGTGAAGTTGGTTCAGCTGGCATATACTGTACAATAATATTCTGCTTCTCTGAAGATAATAATGATCTCTTTTGATTGAGTTGACACTGACTTTTTCCACGTATTTTGGTTACCTAATTTTGTTTCAAGACAATAGTAAAAATATTAGAAGCAGCTCTCAGTATTATACTGTGCGCAGCTGCACCACTGCAAATTGCTGCCACAATAACAAATGTTAATTTAATATCGCTCTTAAAGTGTCATGGAAAATCTTTTAAAGGTGTTTAGTAAAATGGACAGAAGACACTGGTAAAATCCTGTTTGGCCATCTATGCACGCAATAATCCAGAAATAAAGCGAGCTCAAGATTCACGCATTCAAAATAAAATTACCATTAAGACCCCCCATTTAAAAAGTACATTTAGGAACAAAAACAAAAACATACAAGTTTATCAGATCTACTACAAAACCAAATAAAAAACGAATTATTGGTGAATTCAAAACACTATTGAATGAACACATTGGCTACATTAAGACGCTGCATCTAAAGAAGACTGTTTAGGTAACAGACTTGGATTGGTAAAATGTTCATCGAACGCCGTTAAAAATAATACTCTTAATACTCTTATTGTAATGGGTAATCTGATTGAATCCCTATTTCAAATGTTAGTCATTACCGATGAAATGTTATGCACTGATAGCTTCTGTGGTAAGAGGTGACACAAGAGCCACACAAAAACAAGATGCATAGTGCATCCAAAGCGGTCTGTAGAGTTCAGGCGTTTTTTGGATGGAAGTACAGGCACTACTTCAATGTCATTTATGTCAAAGGAAAGATCATACAGTACATGTGAAGTGTACATTACATTTTCCCGCAGCTAATAACAATTGTGAAAGAATAATTACCTGTATGTCACAAATAAAATCACTTCTTTGAGAAAATAACCGGTAACTAACTAATCACTCATAATTAGTCATTTGCTCAACACTGTTGTTGTGTCGATTTCAGTGTAAAGTACCGTCTGCCTATTGCTGGGCGGTGTCCATCTTCAATACAGATGGACAGGGGACAACACCTTGATGAAAATGTGCTGAAGAAGATGCATTTCTTTTGGTGAAGGATGAAAGTGTGCCTGAGCTCTGCTGCTGATTTATGAAAAGAGCTGCCCATGTTAAGGATTCTGTGTGGGCGACTCGCAGCTCACTGCTGCTGTCTTGGTCTCTTCAGTATCAGTTGGAGCTGGTGTGTTTACACAGCGTAAATGTACAGCTATCTATATTCCAGCTATATTTCATTTAATTCTTGTCTGCTTGCTCCTAATTGCTACATTGGGATGTGGATATGTTATTGTCAATCCTTGTTGTGTGTTGACCTCCTTCTTTACGGAAGACTGGTTCATATCTGTGTGCCTGTTGGCACTGGAATGCCTGGTCTGACCTTTTGGAGAGACAGATACACATACACACTCACAACATACATGTACTTCATCTATGAATCACAAACTCTAAATATCAAAGACAAACTCAGAGTATCAGATATACACACTTAGTAGTTGTGTGCACGTGTTAGTCAGTAGTCAGCCTAGATTTCTAGCACGGAAGGCAAAAGGCTAAGAAGGCTTGCGGTTTTCTCCGAGCTTCTGTACACAGCAGGTTGAGATTTTGGAAGAAAACAAATGCATAGGCACACATGAATAAATGGATGATAAAAAAGACTCCATGGAATTGATTCCAAAATGAACATGGTCCAAATTAGATTTTACACTTTGCCATCTGCATGTAGTTTGATATTGCAATTAACATACCTGAGTGAAGTTGGCCCCCCAAATCACTCAAAACTCTGGTCAAATGGTGTCATTTGTTTGTGCTGATTTTGTTTTTGAGGTATTAAAGATAATTTTATTATTTTATTAATTTTATTAACTATTTAATATCTGGGCTATTACACAATAAACCCCCCCAACATGAAACCAAAATAGTGTCATGCTTTCTTTTGTGCTGTTTTGTGCAATTAAATTGAACATTTGTGCTGCTTTTGTTTTTGAGATATTACCCATTTTCTAAAGATCAACCAAGGTTCACCCAGCCCAGCTTTGTGTGACAAAGATGCCATTTATTTATTACAGCTCACATCACAGTGGTAGCAATGAAGACATTTGAGTCATACACAAATGCATTTGAACAAGACCCGAATAAAGAAAATTCACCAGAGATTATGCTTTGATGCACCTGGAACTGTTGTAAGAAAACTGACAAGACCAATTGGCTCATTGGGACATATCTTCTTATAACGGGGTTGTTCCTGAATGGACATACGGATGTCCCAGTGGTGCAAATGCTGTCCAAGAAACATGAGGTTAATGCCATCACACATTGGCTCACAGAATGGATTCTTGCAGGTGTACCTGTTCCAAAAGAAGTTGTAAGTTATTTTCTCTGGCCATTCTTGTGGCCAGGGATTTTTACCCCTCATCCTGAAGATCACATCAATGAATGCTTTAACATCTTACTTGGGAACCAATTTGCAAAGTTACCACCTTGTTTTGTTAGGGTTGATGTTGCACACTGCAACTGGGACTGCCTGAAGAATACATCAGATTAAACACATTGAATTAAAGATTTTGCCATTAGGTCAATGGCACAGTTCCCGAAGTCACAATCCCTGGAGCATGGAAAAGAACTTATATGTGCTATCACTATAGTTGCATTAAGTGAAGCAGAGGGTAATGGAAATTCTGGAGCTCCTTTAATATTGGCAAGGTGCAAAAAATACATGAAAGCACATATCACAGATCACAGGATCGAGGGACAGAAACTAGTAGATGCATGTGTTCGGATCCAGACGGATGTCAGTAGGTAACTGAAATACAGTATGTGAGAGCGGGTCACTTACCATGTATAATGGGGATCAAGATAACATCCGCTTCCTCCTTGAGTTGATTCCCAATATAATAGAACTTGCAAGTTACTTACAACTCTGGACAGTTATAGCGGTGTCTCGATTCTACAGCACTAGCATCACGGCAAGCTCAGCTGCAGTTGAAGTACAGTCCAAAAGCAAAAAATTTTCAAACACGAAAACCTGCCTATACAGGGAGAGATTTAATGCTGCTCATCTTCCTTCATCGAAGGAGCCATGTGGATTTATGCTGCAAAAACAAAAAGAGAAGCTGCTGCTGTTGACCCTGTATCCACTGTGGAGGACGGCAGACAAAAGGATGCTTTTCAAATACTGATGAACACTTGTATCTACAAATGCACATTAGTCACGTTTTCTGGTGTATTAGCCTGCCTGAAGGTGAAAAACATGAAAAAACTAGGACAACTCCTGTAAGGTTTCTTGAACTATATGAAATGTCTCAAGTATCTGTAGTTTTTGGTCAGATGAGGTTGAACAAGTTAAACCAAAAATAAATGGTGATTTTTCAATGTCATGGCCGTCATCACCTAATTATGGAAAATTAAATCTTTATTAACTCAAAAAGTATGACAGCACAAATGTTAATTTTAATAGCATAAACACCACAAATTAAAGGGGGAAAAAAATCGGACTATTTTGGTTTTATTCTCTGCATGTCAAGGGGTCTGATTATGTAAAAACTTAAAAACTTAAATTGATAAAATCTTAAAAACAATTTAAGGCCAAACAGCTGACAGCCCACATCTCCATAAAGTTTATTGTAAATTGGTTAGTTAGTGCTGCCTAACCCTGCCAACCAACAAACAAATTGACAAATGTAACAAATGACACATTTTATGTTTACTGGCCAAGCAATAATCCTTGAAAATAAAAATTGCTTTGTTCTTAGCACAGGTGAGACTACTTTCAGGACATTTCTGTTTGTTGGACTTCTGCAAGCGCCATTAGGCTGGCTGCAGGTTCATCAGCCAGCAGTCACCATTCACAGATGTTTCACTTTAGTCCCAGCAGCCAGTACTAGAAGGTTTCCCTCCTCCAACCCTTGTCATTTCGACAAACCCTAAGCCAAACAGGTCCTAGTATATTCTCCACAGCCAACTTCCACTGGTAAGTTCTCCAGCCGGCTTGTGCGCATGCAGCGGAAAGCTCTGCATATTTCTCCCTGTTCCTCTAGAAGGCTGCCTCCTTCCCCTCATCCCATGACATTGTCAGTTCGGCCATGATGACGGATTTTAGCAGTGGATTTCTACACAATGTCTGGTCAGAGAGAAGTTGTGATCTCAGCGGAAAGCTTTCAAGCTCGCAGACCCGTTCGCTTCCAGCAGTGAGAAGAGACCTCTCTTTTACTCTGCTGTTTAGGACTTTTCCCTCCTTGGCTGACATACTGGATGAGCAGCTGTGTTGTTTCTGGGCTGGCCTTCACTTCATTTGTACAACAGTTTTTCAAAATATATTTTAACTAATAAATCATGTCGTTTTGTGGTTGAATACAACCCATTATTACTCAATGTGCAAATAATATATGCATATTGACACAATTGTGACATTTTTGTCTAAATTAAGCATTTTCATTTGGCAAAATTAACTAAGTGGATATTTTATTATTCATCAAGAGAACTTTACGGTCAGTAGGTTTCAGTAATGTTACTGACACACAAACACCAGAAATGAAAACAGGCTTTTTATTGCAGGTTTGAATTATCTGACAACAGGCACAATAGTTGCCAATACAAAATCCTAATAAACCACACAAGATCCTGTTCCTAAAACTCATCTTTAAACCAACGACATCAGTTTGTGTTCATCCGCTACTAAGCTCTTGTAACACATTTTTAGTAGCAGACACGAGTACAAGTCATATTTATGTCTTAAATGTATTATTTACTCTTATGTATACTGTATTGGGTAATGCAAATATAAAGGTGGCTATAGGGCTGTTGTCTAGAGGGCCGTGAACAGTTTTTTATTCTCTAACTACAAAGATGTACAGTACAGATTGTGAGTGCTTTCCTAGTTTCAATTGAAAATATGGGAATTTGTAACTTTTTAATTGCTAGTCTATACTGTACATAACTCTGTGCATACTGTATAGCTCCTTTGAACATCTCATTTCAAAGATTAAAACGTAGACATGCTTCGGTCAAAATATCCTAAGGATCAAGGACGAGGGCACACTTAAAACCTTTTTTATTTCAGCATGTGAGTAATTTTTTTTTTTTTCTGGCTGTGGTGGCTCTGCTAGGACTGCCACCATCACTATGCTGGTGACTATCCTGAAGTGGTTCTCTGATTTTCTCTGTGTATACACAGAGTTATGCCCAGGGAGGGAAAAAACAAGACCACAGTAAGAATGATTGGTTCAAATTAAACTATAAGTGGATGAGAGCAATGGCACACTGATAAAAAGCCAAGTTTGCAAACCGGCCCTGCAAAGACATGATAATCATCAGTTAATTTGCCCCCAAAGCTAGATGAGAGCAGCGGGAAAGAGGTGTGAATGGAGACATTTAAAGTGAGAAGGGAGATGACTGGGAACACTAGGGAGGCACACAGAGGGAATTGTATCAGTCTGTAATCTAAGTACTTTAGGGATAAGACTAAATATTAATTCAGCAGAAGAGGAAAATGTTATGAATGTCATCATCATTATCGACATCAAACTTAACAGTAAGAGCTATTTTGTACGGTGATGTAATAAAGGGTTTGGATCAAAAGATCCAATGGGGATTTGTGTAATCCTCCCATCTCCTTTAGCTCGATGTTTCTTGCTCTTACTGCCGGTGGATAATACATTTAGGTCATAAGATCATGATTGTTGTATATTATTAATGCTCATATATGTTGCGTTTATGTCTCCACTGTTAGAACTTACCAAGTTGATATTTTGTTTCATCTTCATAGTGCCAAAAGCTAAAACATGTAAATATTTATACCTTTAGTAAATGGTGACTCTCTTCAAATTGTCGCTTAGCAACAAGGACCAGTGCCAACACTTCCACTGAACATTTGTTAAGTGAAGAAGTGCAAAGGCATTGCCAGGATGTCCCATACTGAGGAAATACTGTGTAACTTAGGACATCATTTGTGCTGCTAGTCATTTAAAAGCTATTTTCACACAGGGCATAGTTCTGCAGTTTCACAACTACGGGCCAAAATTGACTGGATTAAAAGGGTCACAACTTAGTGCTGTGTATGTTTATATTTAATATGCATGTTCACTGGGCCCAACATGTGCAAGTCCAACCATCCATCTTCTTACACTTGTTCAAAATCGAGTCAGGGACAGCAGCCTAAGTAGAGAAGACCAGACTTCCCCTTTTCCCCAAGTCAGTTGAGAGACCTAGTCTCTCCAACATGTCCTGGGTCTTCCCTGAGGCCTCCTAATGGTTGGAGGTTGGAGGTTTTACAGGAAGCGTATTAATAAGTATAAAATATAAATAACAGAACATAGTCAGTAGTGACAACAAAGTTATGAATATGAAGAGTTAATGAGTGTAGTAGTGTTAAGACATTGCATTGGATGTACCCTTTTTGTAGTGCATTTATTGAGTGAAGTGTATTTTTATAATTATTTCACCATATCGGCACACAATAAGGACTGATTTTAGGTCAAGGACACATTTTGCCTTTTCAATATTGAGGTATTTCTCACCACTTTGTTATATATTCTTAATGTGAGATATCCGGCTCATATTTTCATCAATTATGACTCACAGATTAAATTCAATTAAATGAAATTCACCCTTCTTAATGGCCACACCATCCATTTGTATTCACTTGTAAGTAGCCTAGGTTTGCTTGAATGAGAGCTTCTCACTCAGGGAGAGTTCAACCACACCAAGAAGGAAACTCTTTTTGGCTGCTTTTACCAAAAGCTCATGACTATAGGTGATGGTTGGATTGTATATCGATTGGTAAACTGACATCTTTAATTGTTGACTCAGCTGCCTCTTCACCACGACAAACCGATGCAGAGCAGTGCTGGACGATATTAGCTTGTTTAGTCTCAATTATTATTACAGTTTATTTATTTTAACCTGACAGCTTTAAAGCATCCGTACTAAAAAAAACTCAAAGAGTTATTAACATACATGGTAAATTAAATAGTTTAAACTGCTGCTAGTTGTGCTGGCAGCAGTGGCAGGCTGTGCAGGCTTCGCTCGCATTTTGATGCTTTCCATATAATTACTTGGGTGGTACTTCTTCAAATGATGAAACGGATTTGTCGTGTTGCCGTTTTTGAGGGCACCGACCGCCGACATACCTTGGGCATCGGCTTGATTTGCTCCAAATCACTTTGGAGATACTCAAATCACCGCCACACAAATGACAATTGGGGACCTTTTATGTCAACAAATGCCTAATTTTCATTTTCAACTCCACATCATGCTGCTCTTAGCTCTGCGTTTAGCTCTGTCTCTATATGTTTATTTCTTAGACAATTTAAAAACTAAAGTGAAGCAGAAAAAGGATGACTCTGACTGGCTGTTGTCATTTCGGACGGGCGTTTGATAGAATAAATATGCTAAAAGCTGATCAATCTAATTGAGGTGAAATTTATCTAGATCGCCATCATGTAATTGCCCAGTCCTAATATAGAGTCTGTGTTGCAGACACCGCACGATTCCGGCTTTTGATCTCACGATCCATCTTTTTCTTACTCATGAACAAGACCCCAAGGTACTTGAACTCCTCCATTTGGGGCAGGATTTTATCCCGGACCCAGAGATGGCAGTCCACTCTTTCTCTGGCAAGAACCATTGACTCTGAGGTGCAGGTTGTTATCAATTGCCTGCATATGCATCCAGTGAGAGCTGAAGTACATGGCCTGATGAAGCCCCTCAGTAACCTGGCTGGGCCTAAAAATTATGTCCTGAAAAGTTAAAGTAAGTATCAAAATTGGTTGCAAAGGGCAGGTCTGGCAGAGTCCAATCATCACTGGAAACCAGTCCGACCATGTTGGGCACCAGTCATAGAGAGAGTGAACATAATGTAACATAATGACTAATTGTTCTATATAATTTAAGAGCTGTTTGAATAGGTAAACATAACCAAGGATGTTTCATAATTTTCATTTGGATAACAAATAGAAAAAGACAGATAGCTGAATTAGCCAAGGTTATTAACTAGAAATGTTTGATCATTTTGAACAAGATGTATTTTAGCAGGTGTAGGGGCGTGTCTCAGAGGGGAGGGAAGGTGGAAAAATAAAAACAGTTATATTACCACATTTAAGCATAAGACGGTCTAAGCATCACATACTTACATTCTGTCATATGTTCTGGCACACAAGCACACACACATACAGAAAGAGCCAGTAGGTTCTTTGTTTCATTCCAACAACTCCCTCAGCTGTTTCCTCTTTTGTTGAGGGACATGTGTGCAAAACATGATTTGGAAGCTCATTAAAAGGGCTTTGCACATTAAACACGTGCATACAAAGATACATGCTTCCAACACATGAACACACGTATGCATTAACATGCATACATGCCAACATAGATGTCTGGTGGAGATCACTTGACTCTCCGTGCATGCAGTGCAGTGGAGGGAGAACAAAGAGACAAAGAAAGATAGGGAATGCTGACAAAGAAAGACACATGTTCTAATTCATTTACTTTTTTACAGATATATTCCACAATATATGAACAAATAACCCTGTTTGCAGTTATGATGGCTTGCATTCTTGTGGGAAGATGTTTTTTTTATATGCAGTGTTCATGTGGGATTTTTTGTTCATTGACGCCAAAGGTCAACAATTTTGGACCCAGGAGAAGGCCTGCTTATCAAATCAGTTATAGTTCCTCCCAATGGGCTCACATGTTCTTCTACATCAAACTCACGCATGAATACCTTTATGGACCTTGTTTTGTTTACAGAAGCAGATTCATGCAGAAATCAAAGGGCTCACATACATACTAAAAGAGATTGAAATACTTTGGTTACTTATTATTTACAGGTCTCGAATTATGCAAGTGTGACCTTTTTAATGATGTCCTGTATGTGTTGTCAAAGCCTGTTTATGAACACACACAAAAATCTCCCCCACTTATTTGCTTCACTTTTCAGAGATGTGCTCAAGTTTGGTATGGACATGTTATCACATTGAATATGCCCACAACTTCACAGAAGACAACCTTGTAAAAAAAAAAAAAAGAAAAAATTTTAAAAAGACAGAAGAAAAGGAAAAGGCTTTGCTACACAGCTGAAAAAAGCCTGGGGTTTTGCCAACTATCCATCAGTCAGCTAATGTTAGCACAATAACTCACATTGCAAACGTTTGTGTCCTGTCCCACTCCTTGATGTTACATTGCTGTGTCTGATACATGACATCTATTACATTGGACAGGTGCAGTGTATATGTATAACGTTCACAAGACTGCCTCTTGGACCCACGCACTCTGCCAGACTGGCGTGAACAACACAGCTCATTAACATTACAGCTACAGACAAACAAAATGGTAAGTTTCCGGTAGGGCTAATTGTGGACAACACACTTCCAATGCACTATTGTGGGACATCTGAGACATATTTAAGATTGTTGAAAAATAGTCAAATACAGTACCTTTGAATCAATATTGTATTTTTGTTTTTAATGTTTTATTTTCATCTGTTTACATTCTTATGCATGGACTCACACCCTTCTCCCAGCTTCCAGTCCTCACAGATTTGATGCAGAGCTTTGCAGGAACACTGGCAAGAACTTTGTACAGTCACTTTTGGACGAGATGTAAAAACGATTGCAGCTTCCTGCTAAGGGAATTCGGGTCCCCCGACATGATGTTACACACAAGAGAAAGCTTTTTCATCTGGAGTTTATTCTGAACCCTCCAGCCAAATAGTTTTCTTAGTGGCGCCTTTATTTCACAGAGTTTCATCTTAGCAAATCTCAGTGGGATGCAAATAGCAGTAGCAGAAGATTGCGCAACTTAAATGGGTGTTTTTGACATTATGTATGACAGTATGTGGGATGTCGGCAGACCAAAACAAAGTATCTAAAGAAGTGTCTTAGGAGTATAGGACTTTCTGAGGAAGGTATTTTGTAATAATGTCACATTCTACCGCATTCTTGTATTCAAGGTACAGTCTCCGGTCAGACACTTCTTAAGGCATCATTTATTCATATTTTAATATTTAAATGTGCTCTCTACTATTACTGTGGAAGTGGGGTTGTCGTCATGAATCCCAACGATCAACCAACTGTGCATCCAAGAGTTGGTTTTAACGCTTTGGGTTTGGTTTAAACTGCAATCATCCCTGGTTTATCACGGTTAACTGGTTCCAAACCAGTAAGTGAATTTCTGCAAAGTAGGATTCAGTGTTTATGAACGGAATACTTATGACTCTTTAAGTATGTTGTTTAGTCATTACAGTATTAGAGCCCTGTAGACATGAAATAATACCTACAGTCACCTTTACATCCCTATTATTCTTTGTTTACACCACATTGCTGATGGACAGGCTACTGGATCACTGCTGGGACACAAAATACATGCTAGTGAGATACCTGAACTAGTTAAACTCCAATTTATTTGTTCTAAATTTAAGAAAGAGTTTCAAATGAAGTGGGCAAGAAGGACAAAGTAAGAAGCCAAAAACTTGACACACACTTGCCACTGTGACACAGAAAGGGAGAATAACTTTTTTTTTCCACTCTATTATGTCAGACATGCCATGGCTGACTACACATGCAGTGTGAAAAGTTGGCCACGAGTATGTTTTTTTACTGTCAGTAAGTGACACTGACAGTTCTATGCATACTGCAAAATAAAAGCAACAACTGCTGCATATTGAGCCCTTGAATGAACCCCCATACTTGTCCAGACGAGCATGGATATTTTACACAATGCATTTGTGGTGACGTTTTAAAACTATTCCTCTCCACACGAGTGCGCATTTACGGGTTGCCATGCTAATACCAAAATAAAAGGAGTGCTGCAGCCATGGACTGTAACGTCACTGTAACCAGTTAGAGGAGCCGATGACGTCATTTCCGTACATGCCAATTCACATGAGAAGACATGTGGAATTGTAGAAAAGTAGTGTTACTTTTCAGTACTTTATTTGATATTTGTCAGCTAAATGTATTGAATCTAAAACTGAAAATACATAAAATGTGTACTTTTATTAAAACGTTGCAGATGTCGATAATCACTACAAAGCTGTGAAGTGTAGTACATTTTATTGCTCAAGAAAGAACCCCATCGGCTGTGACGCTATCATTGCTGAAATAATTGTGTGCCTGGCAAACTGTCCTTGTTTAACTGTCTCCATGACGGTAGTTATGCAGCACAAGAAAGGCATAACATGGGACATGTCAATATGCGTGCAAAGCAGCTCAGGCAAACACAATCACAGTCTTCTTCTCTCAATGCTAACATTCCCACACTCTTCTTCCAAAATGATGACATGCTAGTGAAAGTTGTCCCACCAGGTAGAGTTCTGATCAGGTCTTTTTGCCATTGTTGGCAGGGGTGTTGTAGCTGTTTAGAGAGCAAAACAGCAGCAGCAGTGTCTCTGAAGCGCATAATGGCGCTTTTGTTCATCAATGTAATGCAAAAGGAGCTGTTGGTTTACACTTATACAGGCCAAAAGTCAGTTTGCTTAAAAGCATAAATGTTATGTTTTCTATTGCACACATTAAATTGTACTTATCTAAGGTGGAAATAACCTCACGTAATTGTTATTTCATCTGTCGGCAACAAGCCATACGCATGAGGATACGCATACGCTGAAGCCAGAGTTTTCCAGAATCTTAATTTTTAAGCACAAAAACCTCAATTTGCATGTGGATGAAGGGCCAAAAAGCATAAAAAAATTTGCGTTTAAAAAAAAGTCCGTGCTGTTTCTACTGGACAGGGCCTTATTCTAAGATTTCTAGACTAGAGCTTGTAAAAAATGTGGATTTACTTACTGAAAGTGACAGATCGACTGCAAGATAGATTAGAACAGTGGTGTTTAACCTTTTTTGAGCCAAGAGACACTTTATTCATTCCAAAAATCCCAAGACACACCACCAGCGGAAAATGTAAACATGAATCTCTGTAGCTTATAGAAACAATATAAAGTCAATATAAAGTGTTGCCACTTACTGCTATTTCGCTTATTGCATGATTACTCTGCCAATCATTGGACAGCACAGACACTCAGCAATGGCACATTATTGGCGGACTCATTTTCAAAAAATATTTATACACCAATTAGGTGAAAGTGGATGATTTCCCAAGGCACACCAGACACTATGCCACGGCACAGTGGTTGAAAAACACTGGATTAGAAAGACAAGTGATAGCAATCTATAATTTACCAGCAATTCACATCGGGATCACTTGTGGGTGACACAGCTATGAACCCACAGTGGCATATTCACAACAATTTCACTGACTAATGTGTTGTGAGGAGTATATGTTTTGCTGGCAGTGATAGCCGCAGTTATCAGCTTGCTCTATGAACACATTACAGAGCTAAGGTGAATGTCTTATGAAACAAGTTTAAAATGAAGTTTACTGGAAATCTGTCTCTTTGAGACAGTGTCTCACGTGTCTCCTTGAGTGTTCCAGCAAAAGCCTTGCACATGCATTGGATTTTCAATGTACTGTAAACTAGTGGTCATCTAAAACATCACTCATGAGGAAAAATGAAAGTGTTACCAGTCAAAGTCAACATTTTAATTCATACCTACGATATATCTTCTAGGTGTCAAATGTATTGCCTTGGCTACTTGTGAACCTTTGTTAGGAACTCTTGCAGTGAAATGCTACTTTTTTATGTTAGGCTTTTAATGATTCACAATGGCGACAAACTTCATTAGGCAAGATAATTTGTTAAGCTTGTAGATTTGTCAGCAGCAGCTGTTTGAGGGGAAACTAAATTTGTGTGGAGCTCCTCTCGATTAGCTTGTTGAGGGAATATGGGAGGATCGCACGCATCCTCCAATAATCCCTCTGGTGCAACTGGTGCAAGTACACAACTGGTGCAAATACACAAATCTATCCATTTTCTATACCAGTTATCCTCATTAGGGTTGCGGGTATGCTGGGGCCTATCCCAGCTGGCTTCGGGCGGGAGGAGGGTACCCCTGGACTGGTCGCCAGTCAATCACTGGACAGACAGACAACCAGTCACACTCACATTCACATTCTAAAGGACAATTTAGAGTCACCAATTAACCTAACATGCATGTTTTTGGAATGTGGGAGGAAACCGGAGCACCCGGATATAACCCACGCACGCACGGGGAGAACATGCAAACTCCACACAGAGATGTCCAACGGAGATTCGATCCCTGAACCTCCTGACTGTGAGGCCAACATGCTACCCACTCATTCACCGTGCAGCCATATACACTAATATGATATTAATTATTTGACGACAGTTGTTGATCGGTGTTTTGATAAATGGGTGAGGAAGAACACACTTGCATGTGTTTGTGAAAAACTGGGCAACGCACACACACGGACATAAAGACACACAGTATGGTTTTGTTTGTATTTCAAGCTTGCCTTTTAAGGTGTGTACTTACCATGAAAACCATGCTTAAACCAGCAGTGCTGTAATGCATTAAACCTTAGAAACAACATTTGCTTCTATTCTGCGATATGTGTCCTTTTATCCGGATATCAGTCATTATCATGATGACAATCTGCATCCCTTACCATATGTCTTCTAATAGTGGTCTCCACTTAGTTCATTGCTGGGTACAGCATCCAAAAAAAAGTCAATATGTTGCTATGTCCATACATGCCTGTTTTCCTTGTCTCCCACCACTAAACAGGCAGGAAGAAAGTTCACTCTGTGTAGTAGTTTCAGCACCTTGGCTTGTTTTTTGCGTAAAACAATGGCATGAACGGATTAAGGCCTTTTGTAGTCGACCAGTCTCTTGTTTCAGGGCCGTGGCATACACACAGAGGGCAGTAGAGTGTAAAGTTGTGGAAAATAAATTAGTAGGTTGAAAAACCTTGTCATATAATTTTCTTAAAATGAATGTTAAAATCTTGTCTTGTCGTGTTCTGGTAGACCTTATTTTGTGTGTCATGTAATCTTGAAAACCGAGTGTCTAGTGACACCCTTAGAATTGAATCATTATGTATTTGTAAAACATGTTAAATAGTACGGTAACCCCTCGATTATAGCGGTAAATTAGTTCCAGACCTGACTGTGATAAATTATTTTCTGTAAGGTGGGATTCTTATTTATTAATCAAATACTTTTAAATATCATACAAATCCAAATAGAACAAAATAGAGAACGTGGGCTGGAGTCAAGCCAAGCAAGCTGATAGTCACTGCCTGTATTGTGTCTGTGTGTGAATGAGTGAAAGGCAAAGTCTAGTCATATAAGTAGTTACCCAATGAGGATGTTCCTTCATCACGATTACGGGTAATGGCGAGCTACATTTCATTCTTGTACTCGGCAAAAATGCATTATCTGTAACAGATACTCGTCTTAAACGAGTATTCGTATTTGTATTTTGCATTTGTTTATGTGTGTTTTTGTGTTGGTGAGTTAATTAACTGCAATGTTGTAGGTCAAGTGACTCTGTTGTTACTGTCGCAAGCGGTAGTCAGCTACTTTGATGAAGGCTGCAATGTCAATCGTCCTACTGTGTGTGTGTGTGTGTGTGTGTGGTCATGTTGGGATGCCAGAGGTGACCGACAGACAACCGCATTGTCTGGGACACACTTGTACCGAAAGGGGTAGGTTCTAATTAACCCTGCCATTTGCTGATGTTGCAAAGTCAATTACTTATTTTTTTGCAAGGTCTTGTTTGGCCCACTAAGACAATAATTCAAACCAATCAAACTGGATCATAAGGATGTCAGGACTTTTTATTGTCACTTACATGTATGCATGAAATTTGACCATTCAGACCCATCAGAGTAAGTATACACCATTAGACACTGGAGCTTGGGCAGCTTTCCAACACCCAATTAAGAGAGGTGCTTTACACAAGGGCACCTCAGACATGGGCAACAGAGGTTAGCTCATTCACTACCCCGCGGTGCCAGGACAATCAAACCTGTAGAACTTTTGGTCACTGGCCAAGTTCATAAAGCCAGTTGTCCACAACTGCCCGCTATTGGGAACCAACGCTGTAGAGAAGAACCCTATTAACTTCCATTATCATAATAAATGTCATGACCACACTTAAAGCTGCTGTATTCCACTGGATCAAAATTACATTTTTTTAACCAAAAAATATAAGGACACCACCAACCGCTAGCATATGTTATCAGCAGTGGTTTCAGAGAACACATTTAACAAATAAACCTGGATTTCTGGTAAATGAACCTACATTTATCACAATTAGAAATTAAAATTTAAAAAAATCCCCATTCAGGCCGAATAAGAAGACTGGATGTCATTTACGACTGTCTCACACAAACAGCTGAGATCTTTGCGCACACAAACATTTAAAACTGGATGCTATGCTGTTTGCTACTGTATAAAAAGCTCGTGCCCTCTAAAACGCTGCAAACAGCAGCTTTAATGTGCATACCACAGACACCTCTCCATAGATAGGTGTTACTAGGGCATTGTTGGTTCGAACAACACTCCCTCACTCGATTGCATTTTTTCAAAAACAAATTAATTAATGATTGATTGCTGTTTTGTGGCTGACTATGGCCTATTATTAGTCAAAATATTAAATGACAAGTCATGTGTTGTATTCTGGCAGGGGCACAGTATAGTTACATTCATGAGACATTACCTTAGATTACATTACCTTAACACTGCTTGTAGTCAGTCGTGGCATGTTCAACATGATAGAGTGAAAACAAGTTCTCCTCACATTTTGTGTGGAAGTGGTATGTTTTTGGCTTCTTACTTTGTCCTTACCCACTCTGTTTGAAACATGTGTTTAGAGCAAATAAATTGGAGGCTAACTAGTTAGCTCAATAGATTGCTACTGTTTAAAGTGGCGCCTGTCTCTTGTGTCCTTGCAGTGACCCTGTAGCCTGCGCATTAGTGTTGTACAACGTTGTGTAAACCAAGAATAAGAGGAAAAATAATACGATACACGTTATTTCATGGCTACACAGCTGTAATGTATTTATAAAGTCCAACAGGTTTCTACACTCTAACTATGAAAATATTCAGTTTATTAATGTTCATTCATACGTCGCGGAAATTCACGTATCAGGTCTGGAACCAATGAACCACTATAAACGAGGGACTGTATTATACACAGGGTGATTGAAAAGTAATTCCCTATTTTGAAATACTTGTCATTTATTTCTGAACTGTAATTCCTACAAGAAATGAAAATGAGAAGAAAGTGCATTGCTTTTATTTAAAATTTGATATGGGTGCCAGCATTCGCCACCAGTTTCCCAAGCCCCCGGAGCAACCACATGAACTGATTTCATAAGGAACTCTTGTAGAATGGAAGATGTAACTTCTCGTGTTTGACCTTCGAATTCTTCCAAAGTCATTGGTATGGTTGAATAGACTTGCTCTTTTAACCCAACAAACCAAGCAAATCTACGAAAAATGGAGAAAAATATTACAAGTATTTTCAAATAGGGAATTACTTCAGTCACGCTGTAATGTTTTAATAGATCTAGTCCAATGAGACTAATGGTCTATCATTCATACATTCAAAACGTTTTTTTTGTTTGTTTTTAGACGGGTGTTGGCGGGTTTTTCATACCTGACAGTTTCAACCGCTCACTTGCAGTATTCCTGAGTGGTCGTGTGACCACACGGAAGATGATTGCCAGTGAGCTGTCTGCCGAACTGTCAGGTATAAAAAGTACCCAATTCTGCTCGGTAAAAAAGAACTGTTTAGAAGGTAAAAGATGTACATTAAAGTGTACCTACTGGTGTGGCCAGTGAGTGTGTATCGTCTTTATCCTTGCATGCAATGCACAATTAAAACCTTTATTCACGGCACACAACCATTTGTCCACATATGGATATACGTGTATGCTTATACATTGTATATACTGTATTTGTATATGTTTGAGGCTTTACCTCTAACATTTGTTATTCTTTCTGTATGTTTTCCAGTCAGCAGATCAATGTACCTGTACAATGTACATAAAATCACCTCTGCTGAACGAGAAATGAAACATAATGACATGAATTGGTCTGTAGGATTCTCACAAAGCCGAGTTGTGCCACATCATTTATTTACAGCTCTGTTCTGAATAGCAAACGGATGCCCTGTATCTCGTTTCTTAAGATACGGATGCTTATTATTAATTCATTCTGCATGTGACATTTACTACATGAGGTTATCTGTTATGCTTATGATGTTTGACACCCATTGTATACATGTATTGACAATTTTACCGTTCAAAGCGTGTCAATCCTGTTTTGGAATTTGATGTGAGAAAATGAAAAAATGTAGCCATTCATTTAGGAAACAGATAATGTCTCATTCACGGCGTGGCAATCAGGTTCAAGGTCGGTTCATTGATTCAGCACCCCGGGCCTCAATTCAGCCCTGTGATGCCGCTGGCCCCACTTCAAATGGAGCACTGAACATTGGGACTCCCACTTGAACGAGTGGGATGCCATACTTGTCGTTAAACACTTAAGTTGATGATGCATGAAGGAGATTATGTGAGGCTACAGATGCTGTGATACTATTGATTTTCCCGGGAAATATTACTCCAGAAATAGTATTTTCAAAGTCACACAGAATCATTCAGGGTAACATGGATTAGGACAAGGTTGACTTTAACACTATAAAAATGGCAAATTAGTAAATGGCCATGTTAAATTAGATTATATTAATATTCCCCTTTCACAAAGGAGAATCCAATATTATGTGATGTAATTGCATAATCCTAATGTTTTTTTTAAATTTTAGTTACTGAAGTCCTTTTTTTTATGCCTATTCCCTAGATAAAATTTAGTGCACTTGTTTCACTGTTACAGCCTTCATGGGAATTGGAGGGCAAATATTAAAAAAATTCCATCATTGTATCTCCCCATTTGATTTGCCATCTTTGTCTCTCCAATAAGCAAAGCCATCAAATCAGCCAAAGCAAGATTGAGATATTTATAGAACACAATTCGTACACAAGATAATTCAAAATGCTTTATAGAAAGGAGGGGTAAAATCACTTCATGATATAATTACATAAAAACATAAAATCATTATAAAATCCTTACATAAAATTACATAAATTATTCTATAGAACAAAACAAATTAAAATGAAGAGTGCACATAAAATACTTTGTCTTCAGTTGTCAAGTACACAGTTGAATAGAGGTCTTTTCAGCCTGGATTTGAACATTGCCAAAGTTAAGTATTGTCACACATATTTGACAGTTGTACTTTTGCACCATAAAAAACTTGTACACAAGCTGTTTTAATGTCTATTCTCTGAGCGACAGGGAGCCAGTGCAGAGACCTGAGTACTGGACTAATATGGCCATAATTCCTGGTTCTAGTCAAGACTCGAGCAGCAGCATTATGGCTGTGCTGCAGCTGTTTTACAGCTCATTTAGAGAGCCCGGTGGGAAGGCCATCACAGTAGTCTAGGCCTGTTGGAGACAAAAGCATGGATTAATCTCTCTAAATCTGGCTTAGACACTATTCCCTTGATTTTGGCAATGTTTTTTAGGTGGTAAAAAGCTGCTCGTGTTATTGATTTAATGTGGCTGGTAAAGTTTAGGTCTGGGTACATTATGACCCCTTGATTTCTAACCTGATGTTTAGGTTTTAGGGAAAAAGCCTCAAAGTGACTAATAAAACTTTCTCTTTGTTTCTCATTGACCATGTTCACCTGCTGTCCATGGAACAATTGGGATTTCAGCATTTAGCCCTGGGGAACCCCAAAGGCCACAGCCATTTGGTCTGAGACACAGTTATCAATTCCAACAAAGTACTTCCTGTCTTCCAGATAGGACTTAAAACCAGTTTTGAACAGTACCGGAGATACAAATGAGTATGAAATTGTTAGTGAAACACAAGTACTTTCTTGGCATTATTTAAGCTCCATTAGCATCCTTTCCCCTGTGCATGCTTTTCGTTTTTTTCCCCTTTGGCTTTCTCTTGCTGGCTTTCTAACTGTGACTCCATCTCACAACTTAAATCTTTAACACATAGCTCCTATCCAAGTAAACAGTCTTATTATGAACTTCAGGCTGAGGCTTGCTTCCATAGTCTATCCATATAGAATCTGACGTTTCGGGCATCCCTCCCTTGGCAAATTTCAAATTGAGGTTATTCTCCTGTGTCAGGTCTTAGTCAAGCGCTAATAGAGGGCTGCAACTCGCTAACAGAGTCCATAGCTGCTATACTAAGTACTTGAAAGTAGCAAGATTAATCAACACTGCCTATTACTTTGTTACTCAGGATGAGGATAATAATTGATTGATAATTAATTATTTATCCTTCAATGTCGGCTCTTCCTATCATTGTGAAGTAGAATTCACCAAGAGTTGGATTGCTCAACCACTAACAGGGAACTAAGCTGGCTTAAGACCGTCGTGAGACAGGTTAGTTTTGCCTTACTGATGATTGCAGAATGACTATTGCAATAACACATCCTCAGTAGGGTAAAACTAATCTGACTCCTGGCGGTCTAATCCCAGTTCCTGTTCCCTATTAGTGGGTGAACAATCCAACGCTTGGTGAATTCTGCTTCACAAATGTAGGAAGAGCCGACATCGAATTAATTTCAATTACAATTACAAGTTGTTATATGACCTAATAATCACTCTTTTTTCTGTGCATTTGATTTTGTCTTGTTTTCATACAGCTGTTTCAGTTATATCTGAAGAAAATGTTACCACTGGAGTCGGTTTAGATTTTGTGATGCTATTCTATAGCTTTACATTACCTTACATTACGTTACATTAACACTGCATGACCTCAGTTAAGTACAACATAATAGACTGAAAAAAGTGTGGACATTTTTGTTTTCTTAAGTTTAGAAAAATATATTTGAAGCTAAGTTGAGCAATGTGTTGAAAACTGTTAAAGACTAATAGGGGTGTGAAGATGACTGCACGGGTGTTATATCCTGTCTACAGACTCTAATAATGTTTTAAACCGTACTTAGAAGATATTTTATGCTACAAAAATGTATTAACTTTGAATGCTATATTGCGGAAATTGATTTATCGCGGTAGGGTCCGGAATCAATTAGGCGGCATTAACAAGGGGCGACTGTATTGTGCTTGGCTTTCTGCTTTTAAAACTATAATTATTCTCGGTAAAATGTGTTAATATTTTTTATGGATTAAATGGATTTACATAGGTTCTGTGAAAAATAATGGAAAATCCCTTTGTTTTGACACGCCTTAAAAACTAATTCTGAGGTTACACTGCATATGCTTTTAACTGAACGCCATTAATGATAATGCATCAAAATATTTTTGCAAATAGCTATAGATTAAATGCAAAGTCACATTTCAAACTATAAAATCCCACTATCATCATTCACAGCACTTTTACATGTAGGCAAGAGCACTTCAACCCAGAGCACTCTTTAAAGACCATGACTATCATTGTTCTCCTGTGTAACTTATAACCATGCATGACTGCATTCAAGTTCATATGTGAATAATGCACAGAGCTTTGTGCACATGTATGTTTTCACACGATTATGAGTGTGTATGATATGGAGAATATGCTTGGTTTGGAGCAGATGAGGCAGAAAATTAAATGCAGGAGATGCCTAATAAGGCATGTGTGCATGTATGTAAGACGAACACGTGTGACTTGCTCCATAGAATAACAAGAGGCTGACAGTACATTGGCAGGGCTGAATGCCTCTGCAAGCATGCTTTAAAGGGAAAGTGAGGATGTTAAAAAGCGGGCTGTGGGGTGAGGTGGCAAAGACTAGGGAGAGAAGCGCAAGGATGATGCATCATGATGCATACAAGGAAAGGTGTTGGGAGAAAAGGAGCAAAGACAGAGTGGAGCAGCAGAGTAGAGTGAAGAGGAGAAGAGCGAGGGGCAGACAATCCTGGAATACCAAATGTTTTTCTGGCTGAGAGAGAAAGAACGAAAGAGGAGGGCTTGCATTGAAAAATAGAGGGCAGGCACAGAATACCAAAGAGAATAAACACTGAAGCTTTTTAAGTCTTTTTAGAATTACATCTGAAGTATTTTCTTGTTGTTAAAAATAGAAACACACATATTAGGCAGTTGAGTCGTATACTGATGACAATATAGCAAAATTATAGAGTGAGAGCGAGACAAAGCAAGCTGAGAGAGAATATTAAAATGAAAAACATGTTTTTTCAAAGTTTTGACCTATAAATGGTAACAAAACAAACAACCTGCCCTTCTTCTGAAATCAGATTGACTATGCAAGGTCAATTTGTATAAAATGAGGGGAAGAGAAAACATTGGAGAAAAAAGGGAAGGGCTGATGGTCCAAAGCATATGACATCATAGCTCCAAAAAGCTATGAGTAGAATTTATTTTCACATGCTTTGGGTTGGGCTATGGAAAAAGTTTGTGTTATATTTAGCAATACCTACAGACTAATATACACTAGCAAACATGTACTGCATTTGGCGAAAGATTTATGTAAATTATGGTCTTCTTTTCTTATTGTATGACACGTGCAGAGATTGATAAATCCAGGCTGCTGCGATATGCTAAGACATCATCTATTGTGTCATCGATTGCTTGAGGCCACCTGGACAGCGTCTGAGGGAGCAGTCTCCACAACATGCTGCACAGTCTGGTCAGGAACAATCACATTCTGAGTTGGCTCTCATCTTCTACCAATGGGGAGGATGCGCTGTCCTAGCATGGGTTATGTGGATCCCATTAAAGAACACCCAATGCTTCCTTGGAAGTTCTGACTAGATCTTCACAGTCTCTTCCAGTAATCCCTGCCACTGTTTGTTTAAGTTGAAATACCTCGGATAAGCGGAAGAAAATGGATGGATGGATGGATGGATTATAGAGAAGTCAATTGAAAATATGAGCAGATCCGCTCTTGAGACCACATTGGTAGCTTTAGATAGCGGCATGTCATGCATTGTCTTAAAAAAGAATGTTGTATATGTAGGTATACGTCAATTAAGAAATATCACTGCGGTGAACTTTATTTGTTACACTCAAATGGGAGAATTTCTGCTTGAACTCAACCCTTTAAGCTGCAAAAGTTGCAACATTACTGAAAGTAACGCGTTATTTCTGCAAATATGGTACCTCATGGAGTTGTAACATCAATTTGAAAAACATTTGTGGACGTGTTTGTATGTAAAGTTTAGGAGTTTTTAGAGATTGTTTGGGTTTACTTGAGAGAAGAGGAAGAGTATCACAAGTGGCACAGGTATTGTGGAGACAGGAATCTGACAAATTCTGAGCCCACTGATTTCCTGTCAGTTTTTTTAGATGGTAAATTCTGGAGATTTATCACAAATGAAATAGATACATTAGTGTTCAAAATAAAAGCAGCACAATGACCAGATTAATCACTGTTATTAGTATATTTTTATTGCTACATGGCAAACTACTGTTACCACTAGGTGCAGTAGATTCTCAGAATACCCAGCATTCATGATATGCATGTTCTTAAGGCTGTGCAATTGTGCAATTAGTTGAAAGGGGGATGTTAAAAAAAATAGCAATGTCTGCCGGTGACTTTATAAACTCCAAGCTATTTTATACAAACTTTTTTTGTTTCTTGAATTTGGCAATCCTGTAAATCACTTAATTAATATTGAGTTGTATGACAACAGTTTTTTATAACTCCGTCACGTCTGTGTGGCATGGAGTCAACCCACCTGAAGCACCTTTCCGCTGTTATTTCACTCCAAGATTCTTTAACAACATTCCACAATTTATGAACATTTCTTGGTTTTACTTCAGAAACAGCATTTTTGATGTTACCCCACAAGTTAAGTTAAGTTAATTAAGGTCCGGGCATTGGGCTGGCCACTCCATAACAAAACAACGTAAGATTTTGTTTGTTTACTCATTTGTTTGGGGTCGTTGTCTTGTTGAAGCGCCCATTTCAAGTGCATGTCCTCTTCAGCATAAGGCAACATAACCTCTCCAAGTATTTTGACATATGCAACCTTATCCATGATCCCTGCTATGTGATAAATATACCCAACACTGTAGTAGGAGAAACATTCCCATATTAGGATTTTTGCACCACCATGCTCCACTGTCTTCACTGTGTACTGTGGCTTGAATTCAGAATTTGGGGGTCATCTTACAAACCGTCTGCAGCCCTTAGAACCAAAAAGAACAATTTTACTCTCATCAATCCAGAAAATGTTCCTCCATTTGTCTTTAGGCCAGCTGATGTGTTCTTTGGCAAATTGTAACCTCTTCAGCCCGTGCCTTTTTTTTTAACAGAGGGATTCTTTTAAATAGATTAACACGCATAGCTTAACACAAACGTCTTCTACCTGTCAAATGACTTTAAAGTAACTCCAGACTGTTTTTTATCATCCTGGAGCTGATCTTTGGGTGAGCCTTAGTCCTTCTGGTTATTCTTTGATCCATTTTGATAGTTCCCTTTTATTTTCTGCCATGTGTCTCTGTTTTGCTCTCCATTTTAAGGCGTTGAAGATCATTTTAGCTAAACAGCCCCCAAAAATGTGCACCTCTTCATACATTTTCCCGTCTCTAATCAACTTTTTAATAAAAGTACACTGTTATTTTGAGCAATGTCTTGATTCACCCATTTTCCTCAGGCTTTCGAAGAGAAATGCATGTTCATCAAGTGCTGGTTTAATCCTTAAAAAGGAGTCACCTAATTCACACCTGTTTTTTTCACATAATTGATCACTGATTGAATGTCACACTGCTATTTTTTTGGAACACAATTTCAAAACCAAAAAAGAGCGTGCATATCTTGAATGCTGGGTCTTGTTTGTTTTCTGAGAATCTAAGGCACCTACTGGCAACTTGTTTGCCATGTAGCAATAAAAATATACTAATAACAGTGATTAATGGGATTAGTCACATTGGACTGCTATTATTTTGAACACCTACCAGTTTTTAGAGAAGGAAGTACTAAAATTAAACTTCCAGTTCCATGACTGTTATGATATATATATAGATATACTGTCCCTGAAATGAAAAATGTTATGTCACTTCATTTATGCATGGGCCCTATAAAAAAACCAGACATTGACAACTATTGGGTAGGATTTTGACCAACGTGTACACCTGGCTTTGGCAAAGTGACATCCAGAAACATCTTTGAGACAATCCAGTCTTTCCTGTAAACAATGATGAACTAGTTGAGAGGGGCCAGGCAGTTCATGATAGTGAAGAGTCAAAGTGGGTCCCATAATTGATATTCCATGTTTTTCAGCTGTCTGTGGTCTACTCAAGGAACTTTCCTTGGATGAATGACCATTGCATTCAAGAGAAGGTCTACCTTAAAGCTGTGCAACCCCCCAAAAAGCCCAAAACACATATGGCTATAAAGCATTTGTCTGGCACGAGGCCAGCTCAGGTTATGTTGTACAGTGGTCCAAGTAGAGTATATTGGACAAAATGCATGTGCTGATTAAAATGTAGCTGCGACACATGTTATTGTTAGTCAGTTGCTGGTCCCATACACAAAGAAAGAGCATGAGGTACAGTGTATGTGGACAGCTACTACACTTCACCGGTCATAGCTTGTGAGTTAGCGGATAACAATTTGGTATGTGTGGGACAGTGAACTGCAACAGAAGAGCTGGCCCAGTTGACACTAACAAGGCAAGATGACCCAGAGTTCATGTGGTATAATAAACTGCTGGCTTGGGCATTTCACGACATGAAGAATCTCACGCTGCTGTCCAGCATTCATGGCAACACGTGCACAAAGAAAACTATATCTGGGTTTTGCAAAACTGAAACCAGTGTGGGTTTACAGTTATAACACATTATGGGAGGAGTGGATACAGCTGTTCAGCAAATAAAAACATAGTTTTTCCCCACACAAATCAAGAAAATAGCATAAGCACATTTTCAATACAGTTCTCAGAATCAGCATAGTCAATGCCTATATCGTTTGCACCAGGGCTACTCCAAGAAGGAAGGCAAGAAAAGAGGAAGGTCTTCAATGCAGCAGGGAAAGGTGTGACAGAGGCTCACTGAATGACTCCTTAATACATATACAAAAATTGCCCAGATTGTTGTTTGTTCAGATCCCACCTGCCTAAAAGAGCTGTGTGCTATGTCTTTCAAATGAAAGATACCACACACTAAAGCACCACAAGCGACACCATCGCAATTGATGAAATGTTAATGTTGCGTAATCTAATATGGCCGCAAGCTGGTGATGTCATAATAGACAAATTAAAAGAGTGAATTTACACCCATCACAAACTTTGGGTCATACTTACGCTTGTGAATATGCTCATTCATCCAGGTCATTGTTTTCTCAGAGCATTCAATCGATCGCAACTGGACTGTTCAGGTAACAGTTACCTGAACAGTCCAGTTGCGATCGATCGATTGATTGGCATTCAATCGATTGATCTATTGAATGCCCTGAGAAGTCATACTGATGATTTTTCTCACACATTAGTGTGAAAAACAATTTGCCCCCGTCCTGACTTTTTATTCTTTTGGATGTTTGTCACACTTAAATGTTTCTGCTCATAAAAAATAGTTAACTATTAGTCAAAGATAACATAACTGAACACAAAATGCAGTTTTTAAATTAAGGTTTACGTTATTAAGGGAGGGGAAAAACTCCAAATCTAGATGGCGCTATGTAAAAAAGTGATTGCCCCCCTTGTTAAAAAATAACTTAACTGTGGTTTATCACACCTGAGCTCAATTCCTGTAGCCACCCCCAGGCCTGATTACCACAGTGAGAGCCATTATACACAAATGGCAAAAACATGGAACAGTGGTGAACTTTTCCAGGAGTGGCCGGCCGCCCAAAATTACCCCAAGAACGCAGAGACAACTCATTCGAGAGGTCACAAAAGATCCCAGGGCAACATCTAAAGAACTGCAGGCCTCACTTACCTCAATTAAGGTCAGTGTTCACGACTCCACCATAAGAAAGAGACTGGGCAAAAACATTCATTTAAAAACTGCATTTTGTGTTTACTTGTGTTATCTTTGACCAATATTAAAAGGTGTTTGATGATCAGAAACATTTTGTGTGACAAACATGCATAAGAATAAAAAGTCAGGAAGGAGGCAAATAGTTTTTCACACCACTGTATACAGTATGCCTTTAGGAGCCGCACGGTGGATGAGTGGGGAGCATGTTGGCCTCATAGTCAGAAGATTTAGGGTTCGAATCTTGGGCATATCTGTGTGGAGTTTGCATGTTCTTCCCGTGCGTGCGTGGGTTCTCTCCGGGTACTCCCGGTTTCCTCCCACATTCCAAAAACATACATGTTAGGTTAATTGGCGACTCTAATTTGTCCATTAGAGTGTGAAAGTGAGTGTGAATGGTTGTCTGTCTGCCCTGTGATTGACTGGCGACCAGTCCAGGTTGTACCCCGCCTCTCGCCCAGAGACAGCTGGGATAGGCTCCAGCATATCCGCGACCCTACTAAGGATAAGTGGTATAGAAAACTGATGGATGGACAGTTTGCCTTTATCTCTGCCGCTCGTCATTGTCATTAGGGTCGCGGGGGTTTGCTTGAGCCTATTCCAGCTGATTTCAGGCACACTGGTTTCCAGTCAATCGCACATATAGACAAACAACAATTCACACTCCCATTTATACTGTACATATGGACAATTTAGAGTTGCCAGTTAACCTAACATGCATATTTTTGGAATGTGGGAGAAAACAGGAGTACTTGGAGGAAACCCACGCACGCACGTAGAGAACATACAAACTCCACACAGAGAGGCCAAGCGCTGATTCAAACCCAGGATTTCCAGATCTCCTGACTGTGCAGCCAACATGCAAAAGGGGAAAAGTGGCTGACCAGTGAAGGGCTGAGAGAGTCAGTATCCTCAAAGAGGAGAACTCCAAAGATATTAACCAGTTTCACACCAACTCAATATTGTGTGTTGAAGGGAACTATATCGACCCGTGAGTACACAAGGGAGTGATCCCTGCAGCTCCCAGCTGCTTGGAACACACTGGCGTAGTTACACAGCTCATCAGACAAGCAGCATTGCAACATTTGTCTTGTGGTTGAACCTGGCCAATGCCTACTGGTCCACAGCCCACAAGCTGGTCGACTTCGCTCTGCACTTCTATAATTTTGCCAGTAAGATCGCTTGGGCAAGCGTGTATGATGTTCCAAGTCCAGAGACACCCAATGATCCCAGGACACATCACTGAGGATGCGTCCCGTTGCATCCATGAGATCAGTAAAAACTTTGAAGTTATTCATTAAAAAAACTAACACATTTAGTTTAACCAAAATAAGATGAATGACATTCATGGCTTTCAGTCACTATTGTCTGGTATTGATGCATACATGTCTGTGGCATATGTGCAAACACAACAGCAGTCTTAGAGAAGCAACCAACAATTTGCAGTCATGTGTGGTTATGATAGGCTATACATTCATATTTTGCCAAATCGCTATTGTTACCAACAAACATGGCTGTTGTGCATGCATTTGTGTTGCATGAGGCCTGCCTTGCATCAGGAGGTCGGCGGGAATGTTTGTTGTATTTGACAGTTATCAACCCACCATGCAGTACCTAACGGAGGCAGAAAGCAGATTTAATTGTTAATATTCCCGATGAACCATTTGAAGACATGTTTTCAAATGCTCATTTTTAGATGAAACACCAGGACACGGACACCAGCAAGAATAAAAGTACAAATGAGACGATTAGTCAGGAGGGAATAGGAGGAATGAAAAGAGCAATACATCGAGGGAAAGCGGAGGAAAAGGGATACAAAAAGAAGCTTTTTTTTAAGAATCATACTCACTTGGCTGAACTTGTACCTTTTCCCAAGATGCATTATGGTTGAGATGTGCTTAAAAATAGACCACATACAGTAGACACACATACATCACCCTGGGGTGGACTCACTGTCATGCACACTGAGATGTATACACAATAGACAAGCTACACACACACACACACACATAACTAACCGCCACAAGTTGTTTTTTTATACGTAGAGAGAGATAAAGGAAAGGCAATACAAACAACAAAACCAGAAAAAACATCATAGCTGAAAAATATGATGACATGCTCTGATTATTTGCCACAATATGTATAATACTTCACGGCTAAAACACACGTAGATATTAGTTCACAAGTCACAAACATCTTGCAGTAATCAGATGTTTAAGCTTCCTAAAAACCAAATGATTAATGTTCCTCCAGAGTTTGAGACATATTTTCAGGCGCCGCGGTGCATAAAAAGTAACAAATAACCTTTTGGATTCTTCAAAAAGAAAATTGCTATTTATCTTAAAATGAGGCTGACATTTTAAAGATGATTTTCACCTGAGCAAAATGATATATTATTTCATTTTTGCAAAAAGAAAAAAATACATAATTGTATCACACATTTTACATCCAAGTCTCCCTTTTTTGTATAACATTAATCACTCGGTTTTTAGTGATCATTTCACACAGGCTTCTTCATCTAAGGTTTAAAGGTTTGCTTATGGAAGTACTGTATATATTGCAGTTTGGGCCAGAAGTAACAATATTATGTATTCAAGAACAGTAAAGCCAGATAGGGGTCAACTTGAATCGGGATGATGGGATGTATGTAATGCATCATGAGTCAAACATGTATGTCTGCAGGATAGTCAAGCCAGTGGTTTTAGCTCAGTACAATAGAACATGCTTGACACCTACTGAAGACAAAAGTGAGGCAGCGAGACTCACAATCAAGACTCAAAAATCCCAATAACTGTCTTGTCTAAAAAAAAACCCATTTGAACTTGATGCTTCACAACGTTGCCTGACTTTAGTCATGTTTTCAAGCTTGAAGAGAAAGCCCTCAAGTGGCACCACCACTGCTCAGCTCCCCCGTGTTATTTCAGATTTTCTAGACAGTACCCACTTTAATTTGACTTTACTTGCTAACACCGCGCCCTCTGAGCACTCGCAGTTCCTGTTAGTTGTCCACAAAACAACAAACTCAAAATATAAAAAGAAAGATTTCCCCGCAAAATATATCTTAGACAATCACAGAGTACATCTGCAGCAAACAGATGTCACATGCTGTCTGGTTTATGGGTTGGACTTAATACGGCAGTGAAAAAAAGCCGTAATTGCGCTCATTATCCAATAAATAGCAGATAATGAGAGAGGCAAGTGATATCAAGCAAAGACAGTCAACTGCTGTCAACCTGCTGCCTTCTTGCTTTCTTTTACCTCCCTTATCGCAAGGAGTCGTAACTTGCCATCCGCCCCTCACACTCTCTCTTCATCCTGCTGCCCGTCTTCCATCTCCTAGTAGTTTATTTTCACAAGGAACTCTTAATGGGCTGAAGATAACGGGCCTACTTTATTACCACGCTGTCCTCACACTGCCAGGCCACGGGCTGTTTTTTTTCGCAAATCATGACTCAGCTCATGAAGTGCCTGTCTAGTATACAGGTAGGAGGGAAGGCAAGTCAGTGAGTAGGTAGACACTAATGAGAGCTGCGGTATTTGGATTTGATCTAACCTCTTCTGCTCTGTACAAGTGGTCTTCGGGTGCGAACGAGTTCTGCTCCTGTACTGCGAAGCAAGTTGACTTTTAGAGTAAGTCTGAATTTATAGCTGAATTATGACTCACACTGTACTCAGAACACACGTACTCATTAAAATATGAAGTACAAGAAAGAAATGGAACAGTACTACAAAGTGAGCTACTCCTTATATTCATTCTTGCGCTTGTCTTGTGTCGCACACTTGAACATAACAAATGCAGACGTGCGGGGTTTTTGAATATTGATGACTTTTGCTGTAACACACACACACACACATCAGCAACCATCACGGCACATGCGGCAACAAAGGCGGCACATGGTCTACTCATTATAAGGTATGAAACTTCACGTTCCTCCGCCACATGCACACTTGTCTGTACTAACTCAAAACATTATGCCATGCAAATGTACATTCATACAAGACACAGCATGTATCACTGACCATTGGGTGTGCAAACTGCTCGTTAGGCCATGACGTACTATCCACATGAACACCATATCGTATTCCTGCATCTTCACAAATATGCCAAAACTTGAACTTTGTGTTATATTTACATTACTAATGGGCTTATGCACACAAATACACTTGTTTACCACCAACATTGTAAGTTACAAGCATTGTTTGTCTTACCTGTAACACACAGCACGTCACCAACTATTACAGCCTATGCGCCGACATAGGCTGCACATGATCTACTAAATGTCTCAGGACCCCTGTCCCGGGTTCCAGAGGACCCAATAGCTATCCAAGATGCCTTTATGAAACTTAATAACCTGTTTTGTCAATATTTAGTCACTGATATTTTCCTGTAGTCTCTGCACATAAACATCTACACAATAAGTGCACAAAATATTATATATATGGGCGGGGAGCGTGAAGGTTATGAATGAACTATCAGGCCCCACATCGTCCATGAACTCTATTATGGGTGCCACACCTGCTATCTTCTTAAAATACTGTCCAAAGCTAGTATGAAAAGATAACCTCCTCTTCTCTTCACAGATTTCCTTGTAACAGCACAGAGAATCCATGACTCCTCTAGCATTCATTTGCATTCAGTAATGTTTATTCTTAATGAGGGTCGCAATTGTCAAGTGGTTTGGACCAAAAGAGCAGCAGAGCTTTTTATGATGTTCATTTTCTCTTCCATTCTGATGGCTTTCTTTTTGAATGGCAAATTGCTGCTCGGGAGACACAATGAAGTGTAAAAAGTTACTAATAAGCAATATTATTCTCCCTCTGTGTTGCAGCACGAGTCACACACTGCATTCTTGAGTGTGTGTGCACTGTAACTAGTTTTCTGTTTATAGACCAAAGTTATGTTTGTGACAGCGCGTTCATAGCCACAAAACTTAACTGAAGACCACGGATTGATATACATTTCATATTCAGCCTTTTTGTGCGCATACACAGTTGAAGGTCATGACAGTAACTTAGAGGAAGCTTAGAACGATGATGTACTGTTAAATTACCTTCAAAGGGCTCATGTGTTGCAATGGAGTCATTCAACATCTGAGGTCAAAGATCAAATTGGTACACATTTCTTTACAAGGGTCAACCAGTCAAAATCTTCGGAGTCGCTTCAATTCCTCCATGGTTATAATGTTCTTCTCTGAGGTTAACTGGGGTTATAGGTTATACTGGCATATGCACCTTGCTCTTGCCATCATCCTTAGAACGCAAGAACAATATTGGAAGTGACTGATTCAAAATGAAGGCATTGGTGAAATATCAACCTAGACGGCAAACGCGATCTGTTTTTTCAAATGGTCCTACACGTCCCTTTTCTATACAGCTTGTCTTCATTCAGGTCCCGGGTAAGCTGGAGTCTATCTCAGCTGATTCAGAGCGAGAGGTGGATTACAATTAATTACTTAATATTGGAAGACACTTGACAAAGATGGAGAGAATGGAGTGTTTAAAGATGTTCACAGAGCGATACTGTAAGTGTTGAGCTTTGTCTTTGCCAAAAATATTTTTTGTTTTGATTTCTAATATTTATGCTGTATAGGCAATAAAGAGCTGTATAGGCAATAAAGAGCAAAATAAGAGTAAAAAAAAGCCATTTAAAACATAAAAAGACGTGCTTTTTTGAAAAATTGCCTTAACCTTGTCATTGTACATTTAAACTTGACATTCCAAAAATGGCAATTTACGACACCCGAGCATATTATGGCAAAAACTGCCTTTTTGCATTCCGAGAGTGTCCCTGACAGTGGCATTTAATATATTAAATATGTGCTTTGTGTTATATTTTCTTGTAGGATGAGTTCAGTCTTCACTTGAATATCGTACGTCGATCAAAGGGGTGTGGACATGTGTTGCTTTAAAGACAACAAGGATTTGCTCTTGTATCGCAGACCTTGCTACATTTGACCAATTTTCTTAAAAACAACTTTGGACATCCAGCTAAGCAGAAGTCGGTCGGGTCCAAGTCTCTCACTTGCTTTCATTTCAAATCACAAAACAAAGTTTGGCAAAAGCAAACGGTGTATATACATTTATATACATATATATATATATATATATACATTTATATTGTAGTTTCTGTGTATGAATATTGTCGTCAAACCAATAGCATATTTTTTATTTATCTTTTTGGAAACTTTAACAATCCTAAACTGAGTGAAGAATGGATGGGGATAAAGAATGGTACGAGCCTGAAAGGTTTGTTTACGGTGCTGCCCGTCCGATGCCTGACTGTAACATGCTGGCTGTGCTGTGCATGTGTTGTGGAAGGGTTGAGCATTACTTGGGCGGTAGCAGCTCTCCTGGTAGTAGGTTCTTGCTATCCTTAATAAAACTTGTGCTGAGAGCGGGCAGCAGCCAGCGTGGAATGCTCCGCATCAGTCAACAGGATAGTAAGAATGAAATCAGTGTTTTTTAAAAGTACACTGATTTCAAAGTGATTGATGATTTTGACATGATCAGACCTGTTATAAACTGGCAGTAAAATGATCTTAGCTCACCATACACAAAAGCAAAAAGGACATGTTTTTGTGAAAAGTTTCAATATCTATCCACAAATAAAAATACATTAAATAATAGTCGTCCCCCGTATTCATTTGTTTATTCTGAACTTAACAAAGGAGTTTAGTCAACCACAAAACAGCAATCATTTATTAAGAATGTTTGGAAAAACCCTGATGAAACGCCATCCTCCAGAACGGGAAACGCGGACGCCAGCAGCACAAACAGCACACACGCTAAGAGAGCCGGAGAGGTTAACACATTCACCATCTCGAAGCACAACGTGAGGAGGGCATTCAGGAGAGTGAACACCAGCAAGGCAGCAGGACCAGATGGCTGCACAGGTCAAGTTCTGAAACCCTGGGCTGACCGGCTAGCACCAGTGTTCACAGAGATTTTTTATCTCTCCCTGGAACAGTCTATAGTCCCCTCATGCTTCAAGCAGTCCATCATTGTTCCTGTCCCTAAGAAACTTCAGCCCGCCAGCCTCAACGATTACCGCCCTGTAGCCCTGACATCAGTGGTGATGAAGTGCTTAGAAAGACTTGTCAGAGATTTCATCACTACAACACTGCCAGACACCCTAGATCCACTTCAGTTTGCTTATAGACAAAACTGGTCAACGGAGGACGCCTTTTCACACCTCCTCCAGACAAAAACGAGAAACTTGGACTGCAGAAAAGGGAATTATGCAAGAATGCTGTTTGTTGACTACAGTTCAACATCCAACACCATAATTCCCTCCACACTCACATTGAAGTTGGAGGTCCTGGGTCTCAGCCCACCTCTGTGTCAGTGGATCTCTAACTTCCTAACAGACAGACCACAAGCTGTACGGATGGGAAAACATACCTCATCCTCCATGACTCTCAGCCACTGGAGACCCTGAAAGTTTGTTCTGAGCCCTCTGCTGTACTCGCTGTACGCGTGTGACTGTGTGGCCACTCTTAACTCCACCACCATCATCAAGTTTGCTGACGACACTGTTGTGGTGGGCCCGATCTCCAACAACGATGAGACGACCTACCTACAGGAGATTATAAACCTGGAGAGATGGTGCCAGGGGAACAATCTCCTCCTGAGCGTCAGCAAGACTAAGGAGCTAATAGTGGACTTCAGTACAAAGCAGGAGCGAACATACAACCCTGCTTCCATCAACGGGACTCCGGTGGAGATAGTGGACAGCTTCCGGTACCTCGGTGTACACATCACGCAGGACTTTTCTTGGTCCTGTCACACCAACTCTTTGGTGAAGAAGGCCCGGCAGCGTCTATACCACCTGAGACACTTAAGGGACTTTAAACTACCCTCTCAGGTGCTAAAGACTTTTTACACCGGCACCACCAAGAGCGTCCTGACTGGCAGCATCACTTCCTGGTCCGGGAACAGCACCATGCAGGACCGGCGAGCGCTACAGAGGGTGGTGCGTTCAGCTGAGCGTACCATCCACACCGAGCTCCCAGACCTGCGAGACATCTATAACAAGAGGTGCAGTACCAGAACCAGGAAGATTGTGAAGGACCTCAGCCATCCTAACAATGGACTATTCTCACTGTTGCATTCAGGAAAGCGATTCCGCTCCTTGAGGCCAAACAAAGAGAGAATGAGGAGGAGCTTCTTCCCACACGCCATTCAGACTCTAAACAGGGATACACCGGGCACATAAACACAGACTTTCTATCAATCACTTCACCTCTCACTCCACACATTCACCTCACACTCTGCTCAGTTTGCACAACCGTGGACTTGAAACAGCACAAGTCACTTTAAAGACTTTCACTACACTTTAGTGACCATCTGTCACACACACATATCACTTGCCATTCCTTCACGTCACGTCAGAACTCCTGTACTTTTCTACTTTTTTAAATTTTTTCGGTATTATATTGTATTTTTTTTAATTTTTGTATTTTATTTTGTCTCATATTTCATACCTAGTTTATTTTCTTATTGTTTATTATTTTTCATTTCTTTTCATTTCTTTAATTTCTTTTTATCTATCTTTATCCCTTAAATGGTTACAGGTTGGACAGTCGTACAATACATTTCACTGCACGTCGTACTCTGTATGTATATGTATGGGACAAATAAAATCTGAATCTGAATCTGATGGAGCGATTTTTCAACTATAGTCTAGCAAGGGACAACTGAAGTTAAAAATAATTTACAGATATTTTCCAATGCAAGGGCAATGATAATGTACCAGCAAATTTTCTGGTGTTAAGATTAAAATTTACATTTCATGTTGAAATATTTCACTTGTATGAATTCTTGGAAATAACTGACTAATTGAGAAACTAAAGAATAATACATGTGGTCATGTAGATGTGATGTGAAATGAAGGTACTGTACTCCTAAATATCACACTTCAATTTAAACGTAAACAAAAACAGTGGTCATTGACATGGCTGGGAAATGTCCCTAAATGTCAGATTTTAATGGAAGAAAGTCTAAAACGTACAAAGATAGTCATTTCATAGCTCTGAATGTGGCCTGTTCACTCTTGTTTTCTTCATCCCCAGCCTCTGTCCTGCTCGCTCTCCCTAATGCATCCGTCCTTGCTCGCGCCTTGAGGGTCATTTCCAGTCGGACACATTAACGATGCTGACTGCACGGTCGCCTCACTGGCTGATCAAAACACACAAGCACATAAAGGTAGCACTGGACAAAGGCATTAGTAATTGTCCTCCACTCTCTTGTCTCTATATGTCACCTCTTTTGCAGGTTGTTTTTCACAAAGATGTCTACAACTTATGAGTAACATCAGAAAAAAAGTATTTATTAATAAGTATTTTACTAAATAATGGCAAACATTTGTTTCAAGCATGCATAACATGTTATGGAACGTCACAAGTTCAGACTTCAAATGTCAGAAAGGGATAGAAAAAAGTACAGTTTACTTATCCTACCCATTCTCCTTGTCTCAACCATTACTGATTGTTTGTTCACTTTCTGTGTTAAAAATTTAAACATAACCATACTCTAATAGCGATTGACTGGCGACTAGTCCAGGTTGTACCCCACCTCTTGGTCGAAGTCAGATGGGATAGGCTCCAGCATACCCCCCGCGGCCCTAATGAAAATAAGCGGCATAGAAAATATGTGTATTTATAGACAAATATAGTAGCTTAATCTTTCTTGTCTTTTATCACAAACAAGTATATAAAAAAAACAGACTATTGCAGAGTCACAGCAGGCACTGCACCAACCCGCCTGTCAATCATTTGCGAGTTTCTTAAATTTCTCCATCTGGGGCAGGGTCTCATCCTCGGTCCTCCACTGTTTTCTCTGTGAGATCCATGAATTTGGACTTGCAGGTGTCGATTCTCATTCCGCTTTACATTTGGCTGCGAACCAATCCAGTTAGGCCCGATGAAGCCAGCAGGACCACATAACCTGCATGAAGAACAGACCCTGTCCTTCAGCCACCAAACCGGATCCCCTCAACACCCTGGCTGCGCGTAGAATTTCTCTCCACAAAAGTACTGAACAGAATTGTTGAATAGAGCAGCCCTGGCGGAGTCCAACCCTCACAGGAAATGAGTTAACATGGTATGATTTACAAGTAAAAACAGTATGTGTTCAACTCCGTCCAATTAAGTTCTACTAACTGTTCTCACTTCTCCATGCCAACAATTTTTAGAAGTACACCCTATAACTAGGGTTGTCAAAAATGGAGCGTTAACAGCAGTAACTCATTTGTTTCATTAACTTTTTTTGTTTTTGCCTAATTAGCAGATATGCATCATGGCAAGTCTGTTATGACAACAGACTGAGGCACCTTGTGCAGTCCCCACAGAGTTACAGTCTGATGCTCTATTATTACTTTATTCTGACCTGAACACATCAACAGTAGTGCTTTTCCAACACCATATATGTGTCTGCAACTCACAAACACGTCATAGTCACACTCCGACCATCACAGCATTTTTATTTTATTTTATTTTATCCATTCATCCATCCATTTTCTTCCGCTTATCCGAGGTCGGGTCGCGGGGGCAGCAACCTAAGCTGGGAAGCCCAGACGTCCCTCTCCCCGGCCACTTTGTCTAGCTCTTCCCAGCAGATGCCGAGGTGTTCCCATGCCAGCTGAGAGACATAGTATCTCCAGCGTGTCCTGGGTCTTCCCCGAGGCCTCTTACCGGTTGGACGTGCCCTGAACACCTCCCCAGGAAGGCGTTCGGGAGGCATCCTAACCAGATGGCCGAGCCACTTCGTCTGACTTCTCTCAATGCAGAGGAGCAGCGGTTCTACTCCGAGTCTCTCCCGGATGACAGTGCTTCTCACCCTATCTCTAAGGGAGAGCTCAGCTACCCTGCGGAGAAAACTCATTTTGGCCGCTTATACCCGCGATCTTGTCTTTTCGGTCACTACCCAAAGCTCATGAGCATAGGTGAGGGTAGGAACATAGATGGACCTTTAAATTGAGAGATTTGTGTTTTGGCTCAGCTCTCTTTTCACAACGACAGACTGGTGCAGAGTCTGCATCACTGCAGACGCTGCACCAATCCGCCTGTCCGTCTCGCGTTCCATCCTTCCATCACTCGTGAACAAGACCCCTAGGTACTTAAACTCCTCCACTTGAGGCAAGACCTCATCACCCTCATCACCCAGAGATATGCGAACCCGACTCAAAGTCCCCAGGCACTGCTTCCATGTTGGAAAGCGTGTCGGTGGGATTAAGGAGGTCTTCAAAGTATTCCCTCCACCGGTCCACAACAGCTCGAGTCGAGTTCAGCAGCACACCGTCTCCACCATACACGGTGTTGACTGTGCACTGCTTCCACCGCCGGAGACGGCGGATGGTGGTCCAAAATCTCTTTGAAGCTATCCGTAAGTCGTTTTCCATGGCCTCTCCGAACTCCTCCCATGTCCGGGTTTTTGCCTCAGCGACCGCCAGAGCTGCAGACCGCTTGGCCTTCCGGTACCTGTCAACTGCCTCCAGAGTCCCATGGGCCAAGACGGCCTGATAGGACTCTTTCTTTAGCTTGACGGCATCCCTCACCACTGGTGTCCACCAACGGGTTCTGGAATTACCGCCACGACAGGCACCGACCACCTTACGGCCACAGCTCCGATCGCCCACTCGGATTCAATGTCCGCTTCCTCTCTCGGAACATGGTCAAAGCTCTCCCGTAGGTAGGAGTTGAAACTCCTTCTGACAGGGGACTCTGTCAGACGTTCCCAGCAGACCCTCACAATGCGTTTGGGTCTGCCAGGTCTGACCAGCATCCTCCCCCACCATCAGAACCAGCTCACCACCAGGTGGTGATCGGTTGACAACTCTGCCCCTCTCTTTACCCGAGTGTCCAAAACATGTGGCCGCACGTCCGACGACACAACCACAAAGTCAATCATCGAACTGCGGCCCAGGTTGTCCTGGTGCCAAATGCACATGTGGACACCCTTATGCTTAAACATGGTGTTTGTTATAGAAAATCCGTGACGAGCACAGAAGTCCAACAACGAGACACCGTTTGGGTTAAGATCAGGGGGCCGTTCCTCCCAATCACACCTTTCAGGTCTCACTGTCGCTACCGACATGAGCGTTGAAGTCACCCAGCAGAACAAGGGAATCCCCCGAGGGAGCACTCTCTAGTACTTTGTCTAAGGACTCCAAAAATGGTGGGTATTCTGAACTGCTGTTTGGTGCATAAGCACAAACAACAGTCAGGACCCGTCCCCCCACCCGAAGGCGTAGGAACACTACCCTCTTGTTTACTGGGTTAAACTGCAATGTGCAGACTTGGAGCCGGGGGGAAACACGAATTGCCAACCCTTGCCCGTCGCCTCTCATTGCTGGCAACACCAGAGGGGAATGAAGTCCAGCCCCTCTCGAGAGGACTGGTTCCAGAGCCCTTGCTGTGCGTTGAGGTGAGTCCGACTATATCTAGCCGGAATTTCTCTACCTCACGCACCAGTTAAGGCTCCTTCCCCGCCAGTGAGGTGACATTCCAAGTACCGACAACTAGCTTCTGTAGCCGAGGATCGGACCGCCAAGGCCTCTGCCTCCGGCCGCCACCCAGCTCTCTTTGCACCCGACCCCTTTGGCCCCTCCCACGAGTGGTGAGCTCATGGGAGGATTTTGCGTGTATGTGTGGCTTAAATAAAAAAAGTAATACAAAGAAAAACAATGAATGGATAATGTTATCACTCACTTTGTAACTCTTAATGCGGAAGTACATTTTTTACTACATTTAAGTATGCCCACAAATCCCAGAAAATACACTAAAGACATTGAATTCAACTTAAATGACATGGTGTCTTTGAACGCAACTCCTCACCACTTTTGATAGTTTGGTAAAGTGTGATTCAAGTGTTCTGCCACAATTAAAAACAAATATAAACTATTCTGGCCTGTACTTTTTTCAATAAAATGTGGGCATACATTCTGAAAACCATGATTAACTTAGCTGAATAGCTGAAATAAAAAAAATCTGATTGTGTATAATCTAATATATCATCAAATCTACTAGAGCATAGTTTTTCATCCCTCTTCTCACTTCCTGGTTTGTGTTTAAAGCAAGAACCATACTGGTTTGAACTGCATGAAAAACAATAGTGAGTTTCCAAAGGTCAAATTAGTCATTGCTGTAATAGTGGGTCAAGTACAAATTTTGATGAATTTGGGTAAGTACCTTTGCTTTTGGGTGATATACTGTATATCACTAAGTAGGTGACTTGAGTAGACTACACAATATTTCCTTTTTAGTCATAGCAAGACTCCTGTTGGTTTTGAATTATATTTGATCCAAAAGTATTGAAGTCTAGTAATCATGAGAGGCTATTTCTCAAAATGTTCCATGCCACCAGACCATGAAATAGGATTTCATCTTTATAAATTGAATGTTTTCCTAGTTAGAGTATACAAAACCTGATTACAACCTTCTGCATTCACTTTTTAGGATTATCAGAGCCCGCAAGACATGAAATAACACCCCTATAGTCACTTTTACACTCATATTACCCAAAATATAATACACAAAACTAAACTATATAACGTCTTAGACATAAATGAGATATAACATAGACTCACATATTGGTATTGGCTAATGTCTCATCAACGTAAAGCTACTGACAGTTAGTGACCACCGCACAACTCATGATGCTTCTACGGTGTACTTCCTGCGGTGGCTATTGTCACATCAATGAAACGCTACTGACATCTAGTGACCAGTGTAGAACTTACGATGCACCTCATACACTTTGTTAATGAGCAGAGAACACATATGAAGTGAACATTCACACAGGAGCTTCTGTAGGCCACAACTCTTTGCCCTTTGCTAACAGCTAAACAGTCAATTAGCTAGTTGATGTCACACACGTCACTCATTAAAGGCACACACAAATCCCTGCAAATATTTGTATTTTTGTTCGTTTTAGTATTTTTGGCCTTTAAAATAAGGCCAATATTATTTACAATTTGGTGTTATTTGCTTAAATTCCCTTGACGATGAATAAAGTATCTATCCTTTTTTACTATGAATAGGCCGTATTCAACCATCCATGCATCAATCTTCTATGCAGCTTATCTTTGCTAGGGTTGCGGGTATGCTGGAGCCTATCCCAGCTGACTTTGGGCGAGAGGCGGGGTACACCCTGGAATGTTTGAGAGCAATAGAGAGTTGGCGTGATGTCCAAACCGCGATGTAGAGAAAAAGGCTGACAGTTCCTCAGTCTAAACTAGCTGATTATTTCCTTTCATATTGTATCATCTTGTCAACACACAGTCTCCTTGATACTTATGCACCCTCAAGTACCTCCCTTATGGTTTTAGCACCAATCTGTTTTCAGATCTGAGCAATCTCAGCTGGCGAGCGTCTCCTGAAATTAGAACCACACGAGCGTTCCACTGATTGCACATTCTGTCCTCTCTGATATGTGTGACCACCAGCTGATTTGAAGGCCTAGAAATACCCGTGAAGACAATATTCCAGGGAACTCGATGTTAATATTGCATTTTGATGCAACTGCCTGAGTATCCATGAGAGGATTTCATCAAGTGTGAATGAATTTTCATGTTTGTAAAATGATGGCATGCTAGTTGCTGCTTATATTTTAAATCAAACAGGTAACTTGAGTTTGTTTAAGATAGTAGCACTAGATAGTCGTCACAGTCAGTTGCACAAAATTAGCAGGTTTATTATAAAATACTTTCTTAATTGTTACTTCCAACTCTTGCAACACTTCCTCAAGATGAGAACTACAGAACACGTACTGCCTCTTAGCGCAAATCTTCCCTTGCAGCTCAACCCCAGGACTGACTTACCATGAAATAAGTTGTGCATCTTAGTGCGTGAGTGTGTGTGGTCACTGGCTGTGCCATTCCCTGTCTGCAGTACAGGTCACTTCCTGCTCATCCAAATGTAACTTTCTCTCACTACCAATGACTCACACGCACACTCACACTCAGAATGCTCACTGGTCTCACCCCTGGGCTGCAATGAGCATCAGCAGTCAAATTCTCCCCTCAACTGGAGTGCAAAAAGAATCACTGACCACATCAAGCACACACACATACACGTCCAATAGTCTCCTCTCTTGGTGAAGTTGTTGCCTTTAGTGACATCAATGAAGGATTATTCTCTGGTTTTGTGTGTGTGTGTGCGTGTGTGTGTGTGTGTGTGTGTGTGGTAACCAGACAGTAGTGCTTTGGTTGTTTTCTGCCTGCTCGGGCAACAAATCCAATTCCATCCAGTCAGCAAACCAGAGATGTCTATCAAAGACATCTGCTGCTATCAGAGTCACTGAGACCAAATTTGATCTTAGCCAGTAAGCAAAGACTAAGAAGGAAACTCGCAACTGTATTCAAAGTAACAAAATTAAAATAAAATCAGAATGACAAGATCTCAGATGCCCAACACCTCACACCTCAGCAATGAGAAGTGAAATGAAAGCTGTTGTTATTCAAGTCAATTAAGTTATTTACTGATTTACAACAAGTATGATCATCCATCCATTCATTTTCTATACCGCCTATCTTCATTAGGGTCGCAGGTACGCTGGAGTCTATCCCAGCTGACACCCTGGACTGGTCGCCAGTCAATCACAGGGCAGACAAACAAAGTATGATCATATTATATAATATTACATTTATAATGTAATGTTTATAGTGTTTATCAAGTAGTTACATACCTAATATTAGTTTTTCTTGTTTTATAATTGGTACACTACTGGATGACTCACAAGTGTTGCATTTTTTTAAAATGCCATTGTAAAATGCAGCTGAATAAAAGTAAACTAGAGTAACACTACTCACTCAGCTCACTACTCACTCCACTGTCATGATCTCTTGATGGCACCGGCAAAAAAGCCCTCTCTCTTTGAACGCAGTCAGATTGTTGAGCTGCATAAGCAGGTCCTCCTCCAGCGTGCCATTGCGGCTGAGCTTGGACACGTAAGATAGTCATTTTAAACTTCTAAGAAGATTGATTAAAAGATGAGCTGGAGGATTCAACTGGCTGTTAATCAAGACATGGGACGTTCCTCTGCCCAAATGAAGGTTGTTACTGGTGCCGCATGCAGTCCAATAACCATCAGACAGCAGCATTGTGGGAAGAACAAAGGTCAAAGGGCCAATAATATGGCTAGGGTTGCAGTTTGGACACCTCTGCATCATACAGAAGTTTCACAAGAATTGATGACATAACACATTATGGCGTGCATGATGGTTTTAATTCCTAGTTTTGTTTGACTTTTGAAGCATATTTTTCAATCACACTTTGGTTAAACTCCAAACTTTACAACTTTTTTGGTCCCACTATACGTCGCTTCATGCTGTTTAAGAAATGAAATAAAAAATTAGATTCCATTTTCAAACTGTCAAATAGTATTTACTTATTTAGTATTATTTATGTTCCGTAAAAACAAACCTTGCAGTCTTTTGAACCCCCTAACCCTGGATAAGGATGTATTTGGTGTGGCAGTCTTGCTGCTTTAGCGTGCAGTGTTGTGAGCTAAACCTGTTTACTAAAAGAAAAGATGAGTGCTGCTGTCAAACACAAGTGACAGAAACAGTTCCAGGTGAAATCCACTGATGTAGGACATGTGAGTGTGTGATGTCAGTCACTGTTTGCCATGCAATCACTCCACACTCAATGGAATCAAAGCTCTCTTAGAGCATTTTTTCCTTCTTGGTGGTGCTTTTATACAACAGTGTGTATGGAGGCAAGGCATACTGTATGTGTAAAAGTGTTTGAAGAGGCTGAATGGCCAGACAGGACTGCCAGCGAAGGCCAAGAGGAGCTACTCTACTCTACTCTCCACATGCACTGGTGCCTCTTGTCTGCACACTTCACAATGACAGTGTTTCACGTGTTAAACTGCATTTCTCTCCACTCTCCACATGAGACTGACTGGGAGGGAAGAGGAACGAGCAATTAGCAAAAAACAAGGCAAAACCTTTCCCCCCCAAATGTAACCAGTTTCAGACAGAAGGGAAGAAATTCTACACAGCATTGTCTTGAAATACCTGGGAAGTCACTTTGACGTAAGTGACGGTTGGCAATATTAAGGACTGTGGAAGCTTTAGCTATGCGAGTGAAGCGACAAGGATTTATTCAGACTTTAATATGGAAGGTTAAAGAGGTCATCTGTCCTGGATGTTGGAGGACTGTGTTGGTTGACACGCCTCTACAACATTGCATGGAAGTCAGGAACAGTACCTCTGGACTGGCAGACCGGGGTGGTGGTCCCCATTTTTAAAAAGGGTGACCGGAGGGTGTGTTCCAACTATAGGGGGATCACACTCCTCAGCCTTCCTGGGAAAGTCTACTCCAGGGTGCTGGAGAGAAGGGTACGACCGTTAGTCGAACCTCGGTTAGAGGAGCTGCAATGTGGTTTTCGTCCCGGTCGCGGAACACTGGACCAGCTCTACACCCTTGCAAGGGTACTCGAGGGTATGTGGGAGTTTGCCCAACC
>QODF01000086.1:2565595-2636867 GCA_024372805.1 Oostethus manadensis
TAGGATCTCGTCTCTGCTATTTGCAGACGATGTGGTCCTTATGGCCTCATCAGGCTGTGACCTTCAGCGTTTACTGGAGCGGTTTGCAGCTGAGTGTGAAGCTTCTGGGATGAGACTCAGCACCTCCAAATCCGAGGCCATGGTTCTCAGTCGGAAACGGGTGGACTGTACCCTCCGGGTTGGGAGTGAGGTCTTGCCTCAGGTGGAGGAGTTCAAGTATCTCGGGTTCTTGTTCACGAGTGAGGGAAGGTTGGAGCGTGAGATCGACAGACGGATCGGTGCAGCATCTGCAGTAATGCGGTCGCTGTACCGGACCGTCGTGGTGAAGAGAGAGCTGAGCCGGAAGGCAAAGCTCTCTGTTTACCGATCGATCTACGTTCCCACCCTCACCTATGGTCATGAGTTATGGGTCATGACCGAAAGAATGAGATCGCGGATACAAGCGGCGGAAATGAGTTTCCTTCGTAGGGTGGCTGGACTCACCCTAAGAGATAGGGTGAGGAGCTCGGCCATCCGGGAGGAGCTCAGAGTAGAGCCGCTGCTCCTTCACATCGAGAGGAGCCAGTTGAGGTGGCTCGGGCATCTAGTCCGGATGCCTCCCGGGCGCCTCCCTGGTGAGGTGTTTCGGGCATGCCCGGTCGGGAGAAGGCCCCCGGGAACCCCTAGGACACGCTGGAGGGACTATGTCTCACAGCTGGCCTGGGAACGCCTTGGCGTCCTCCTGATGGAGCTGGAAGAGGTCGCTGGGGACCGGGAAGTCTGGACTTCCCTACTGAAGCTGCTGCCCCCGCGACCCGGACCCGGATAAGCGGAGGAAAATGGATGGATGGATCTGTCAAGTGCTCCACTGCAAATGTCGCCACTATTTTAGCTGCGACCCAGTGCACCCGGGACTTCAATTATTTAACCTCACGAGCGCAGAGTGGCAACATGCAACAGAATGCGACAGACAAAAAGAAAAGTTTGTTTTGTAGTTAAGAGGAACCATCAGGTAAGTTTATGAAAGACGGTGACGAAAAATCTCATTTTTCATTGTTCATCAAGGCATGGTATGCCTCCAGAAAAAGTGCTGAATTTGTGATGACCAAACGTTATTACAGCTGCCTGGATCATGTTAATATTAATGTCCTCATTGCTGTCAGCTTTTCCATATTCAGACAGAAAGCCAGTGGGTGGGGAAGAGAGGTCAAGTACAACTTTTATCAGGAATCAATGCAAATACTCCAGACTCCATACACATGTGTTGGGAAGGATTTGTGCAGTCCAGCATCATGAATCCGCCTGTAGTAAGTTTCTTTTGCAAGTAAATGTGATAAGTAAGTTAGTAGCTCAGTACTTGCTGTTTGCTACTGACACTTTTCCATCGGCATAATTGTCATTTTACAGTTACTGTAATATACTCCTGATCAAAATGTTACCAGTTAAAAAATTGCCTGAACTTACATTTTGCACTGTTACGTAGAGCTTCAAAATGCAAAAAGGAGAAATGGGACAATGACAAAAACAATTGAGTAAGCAATTGCAGGCAAAATAAGCAGTTCACTCACAACCATACGCATCCACATCGAAGATCCACCTTGGCGTCGATCCTTGCCACCCAGTACTCCATGGCGAAAGGTAATCCCGGCAACAATGGAAATCTTCACATTACTACAATAACTATAACCTCCAAAAGTTGGACCCCGTGGCATGAACGCTGGTCTGCAGGATCCTAGGTTGGGGTGGGGTCTTTTCCCACCCGCAGCACTTGACAGACATTATAACCCGTGGTGATTATGATATATTACACATTCAATATAGATAGCATGTAAGTGTTCAAATTTCACAGGAAGCTTTCTTCCAGCTGAGTATCTGTTATTGACGTGCTTAAGGAGATCTCTAACCTTAACTCTGGACTATGTGGCCATTTCAAGCATCTGTGAGAGAAGGGTCTTAAGAACCAAAAATGTCTTCACCGCCACAAAATTGCCTGTTTGGATTTTGCACAAGAACACCAAATGTGGGACATTGAAAAGTAAAAGAAAGTGTTACCCTCTGATGAGAACAAATGTAACTGTATGGCTTCCAAATTTACTGGCATGGCAAGGAGATCCCACCTGAGATGTTTTCCACACGGCACAGTGGAGCTGGGTGCTTTTTCCTTCAAAGGAACAATGGAACTTCAGGTTGTGCAGGAGCGTCAAAAAGCAACCACTGTAGTTATGTGGGGATGGTGCAGGAAGAATCCTTCATGACTGAATGCCTCATCTGTGTGGTAATGACTGTGGTTTTCAACATTATGACACAATCACAATCAGTATGGAAGTTTACTTTTGGTCAATGTGGCTATTTAACCGTTACTACCAAATACAAGAAACTGTTTACATGATTTTGTGACTACATTGAAAAATCAAAACCAGACAGCAAATTTGTTATATCCATTATTATGCTAATATCAGAGGGTTATTAACACACACAGATGTGAAAGGGATTTTCAGGTTATATCTCGTGACCAGTTCTCTTTAGCCTTGTCCTGCATGAAGCCAAAAGAATAACAAACAAGGAAGAACAAGAACAAAATTGACCTTCAGATGATGTCATTAAAATGACCGATTGTCCTCCTGCTGTTGCCAGACGTCATTAATCACAATAATGTTAAAAGGAAGTTGTCCAAATTTCAGACTCATTACTCAAAGCTTTATTTACCAGAATCCTAAAAATCTGTAGTGGACTGCTGCTATTGAGTCGAACTATTGAGTCAGAGTTTAAATTGCATTGCACTTGGATACTATGTGTCTGTAATTGAGAGCTCAACATGGGCCAAATATTTGAATGTTCACTGTTCATCAAGGCAGAGTATCCCTCCAGAGAATGGTGACAATTTACTATGTTTGAATTCTTCCTTTCTAACTGCAGTCATTATGTTTCAGTAGGATGTGAAAGAAAAAGTTACGCACTTTATTATGTATACAACTTTATTGACTGTATAAATAAAAGAAGAACACTCCAAAAAGATGCTAAGTCATCCTGCAGCACTCTCCATTAAAAATGGTATATTGCTCCCCAAGACCACATTGGCCTCACAGTCAGGAGGTTCAGGGTTCGAATCTCCGTTAGGGATTTCTGTGTGGAGTTTGCATGTTCTTCGTGTGCGTGGGTACGCCGGTTTCCTCCCACATTATGTTACATGTTAGGTTAATTGGCAACTCTAAATTGGCTATAGGTATGAATGTGAGTGTGAATGTATGTTTGTCTTTGTTTGTCTATATGTGCCCTGTGATTGACTGGCGACCAGTCCAGGGTGTACCCCACCTCTCACCCAAAGCCAGCTGGGATAGGATCCAGCATACCCGCGACCCTAATGAGGATAAGCATTATAGAAAATGAATGAATGAATGAAATGAATGCTCCCCAAAACGTGGTATATTTTAGCAATTTAAAAGAGGTTAGGGTGTGAGTGAATATTTATTTCATAAAATTAATTGAAAAAGTTCAATAGAAGTTAATGCTTTTCTTCTAATTACAACATATTTGTTTGGGTAGAAAATCTTAATAACGCAACATAAAATGCCGGTATTGTAGTAAACACTGCTTGCACACACAAAAAAGTAACATATTGTATATAACTTTAAATGGAACCTCTCTAAACTTTCATCAGTATAATATGTCTTACATAAACACCATCTGACAACATAATTGCACAGTATTTCTTCAGGACTAGCATTAGCTCCACTATATTATGTAATCAGAGTGATTGTGTCTCTGCTTATGCTGCATTTTTATCTTTATTGCATTCGCTTCAACCTTTCGTTCCCGCAACATTTTCTCCCAGCTGTTCATCGCAGTTTCTCCCCCTCTTCCCCTCCCTGCCATCCTCTCCTGTCTGATGTGTCACTCTGTCTGAGTTTTAGCAAATGCGTGTGTCACTGAGACTGTGCGTGTCTATGTACACTATACAGTATGTGTGTGTGCATGCAGTCCGTATGTGAGTGTGTGTGGGCTATCTAGTGCAGCCAGCCTTGCGTTAATCTGACGGGCTTGCTTGACGTCCGTAAGTAGAAACCTTGCATGACTCCCTAACAATCCCTGTTTAAGACCAAAGACAGGGCATACCTTTGTGTGTGTGCGCATGTGCATGCGGGTGTGTGTGTTAAAGATATACAGACAGGAGGTGAGAACAACGCAAAAGACAGAGCATCCAGAATGTTAAGTGTTCTAGTTAAACTGGGAGAAAGACGTGTCGCGAGTGTCCAAACACACAACAGTTATTAGACAGCTTTAGCACCAAAAACATACTTTATCTTTGCAAAACCACAGAAGTAAAGACTTCCTGTGACTTACAGTACTGTATATGCACTGTATGTACTGTATGTACAGTATATGTATTGGGGAGCTGTAACATTGCAACTGACTAGGCTGCAATCGCAGAGGAAATTAATGCTGCAGTATGAAGCCAGTCAAAACAAATCAATATGAAAAGGAATACAAATAAAGTATGAGGGATTGTGTACTAGGGAGCTAAGCTCATTTTTACACCTGCAATCCCTTTTCTGGATCAGCACATTGAGATTGTTTTTTTTATTTTATTGTTTGTTTTTTTGTCAACTACATTTAGAACATTGCAATTTAACATTATTTTGCGTTTAGAGGAAGACTTTTGACAGATTAAAAAGAAAATTGTATGCAGAGCAACAGGATTTCTCCAAATCCTCCATCATCCAACAACCCAACAGAAACACTGTTACGCTCCGATGCTCCCTTCTGTTTCAATGCTGCTTGATCTTATCAAGCACAGTGCAGAGCTCTCATACACACACAGTCACACACACACACGCACACAAGCAAGCATGATATCTGTAAAATTCAGATACATTTTTCATGAATCCAAACTGTTTTCATTCTTTGTGTTGCAAGTGTCAGTGTGTGTGTGTCTTTCTGTGAGCTTCAACAGATCTCCAACTGAAAAACAGTCTAGTCGACTGTATTAGTTGTTTTTTTTTCCCATGGTGACTTTCCATTGAGTTGTGGTTCTCAATTTTCTGTCACACCCCCCAAGGGACAACCTTTTTTTCAAGCCCCCCAGAATTGAAATACTTTTGTGAACAAGATCATATTTATTTATTTGTTATACAAACCATAGTATGAGTTGCTGGCATCATTATAATCACCAAATACATGAATAAAATGAGCTACCATCTTCTACAACTTCAAACAATTTCCAAGTTGTTTATTAACTCAGTTTGTAACATTTAGGCAAGATTGCGTTTGTGTGATTCTCATGTAAAAAATAAAAGTGTAAATGTTCTGAGCATGTGCAAAAGGCATCTACAGCCGGTCGGCATGTTGTTGACCTATTTAACGATTTTCACGTATCAGGCAATCTGATTTGTACTACACATGTGCAAACTACGTCATCGGTCTACCTATATTAATTAATTATGGCAGTTAGAGAATGTGCACATGTCAGGCAACCTGGTTTGTACAATGCATGTGCCATAAACGTCACTCATTACACATTATTTAGATTCAAGAAATGTAGATATATACTTTATTCATCATTTTAATATACAATATTATTATTGTTATTATGTAATATTTAAATAATAATGAATTACATTTGTTATGCGCTTTATCAAAGCCTCTCAAAGCGCTTACATTGAGGTCATCATTTTTCATTCACAACACACTTGGTGATGGTAAGCCCCTACGTAGCCACAGATGCTCTGGGGCAGACTGTCGGAAAGTGAGGCTGCCAGTGTGCGCCATCAAACCCTGCGACCACCACCGACACTCACACACACATCGCTTTCATACTAGGCAATGTGGGTGAAGTGCCTTGCCTAAGGGCACAAGGGAAGTTTTTTTATTTTTATTTATTTCCTTCCACTGTGGCACTTGGTGTTCCTCTGAGGTCTCCCATCCAAATACTGACCAGGCCCTGCTCTGCTTAGATAAATATGTATTAATGACAAAAAAATCTTTCAATATCATAGTCATTGTGAAAAGTGGAAAAATGATAAACTCTCCTTTCCTGGTTGTATGAATTATTTAAAGTTTTTATTCAGCACTGAAAAAACTTTGCTTGCATTTGGATGGATGAATGGCGTTTCTCGATTTGTAAAAAAAAAACTGCTAGTCCTTGGATGAATCCATCTTCACACTCTACTTACAGTTGTCGCCGTGAAAAAAAAAAAGTCGCCACTCTAATATTTTGTTGGACCGCCTTTAGCTTTGTTTACGGCACACATTCGCTGTGGCATTGTTTCCATAAGCTTCTGCAATGTCACAAGATTTATTTCCATCCCATGTTGCATTCATTTTTCCACAAGATCTTGCATTGATGATGGTAGAGTCTGACCGCAACGCAAAGCCTTCTCTAGCACATCAAAGATTCTCAATGGAGTTAAGGTCTAGACTCCAAATGATGTTTCATGCTCCCAGAACCACTCTTTTTGGTTCACAATTTGAGCCCGATTAATCCTGGCATTGTCATCTTGGAATATGCCCGTGCCATGAGGGAAGAAAAAATCCATTGATGGAGTAAACTGCTCATTCAGTATATTCAGGTAGTCAGCTGACCTCATTATTTGAGTACATAGTGTTGCTGAACCTAGACCTGACCAACTGCAGCAACCTTGTGTCTATTTGCTGAGTTAAATCCAGGGGGGGACTTTGTTTATTGGCCAGGCAGTGTATATACAGTATTACAGTTATACCAGCATGGCTATCATTGTTCTACTTATTTACTTACTTACTGCCCATTATGCCTCCTGGCATGTAGGGCAGAAAAAAAGGTCCTCCACTCTGGTTGCTATAGAGCTATCTTCTGGACACCTCTCCATGTTAGGCTTAGGGGTTTCATCTCTTCCTTAACGGTGCGACGCCAGGTGGTCTTGGGTCACCTTCTTTTTTTCGCCCTTCAGGTGTCCAGTGCAGGGCAACTTTTGGGATGCTATCTTGCTCTTTTCTCAGGACATGTCCAATCCAGTTCCAGCGCAGGTTTGTTATTATTTCATCCATACTGTCTTGCTGATATCGTATGATCGGCTCTTAGTTCGATATTTTGGTAGGCCAAAAAATTGGAGAAATCCTCCACAGGTTCCTTGGATGAAAGACTGATATCTGATGGATGTCAGCGGCTGTCATTCTACTTTTGTTCTACTTACTTCCACAATAAAACATGGAGTATGTCCTTCTTTTGCAGATAGGACAGCTTCAAATCTCTGGGAAAACTTTCCACGCAATGTTGGAGTGTGTAATTTGTTGTGCATTTGTGTCTGAGGTCGCTTGTTTGATGTGCTACAAGTAGAACGTACCTCACCTCCTCACCTTCTTCCCACCGCAAGGCTTAAGGTGGAGGTCTTCACGGTATTTCACTGCCCTTTCATAAACAGTACATCAGGAGCAATTAGCAGCTTAGCATTGTGCTTATGGACATTCTCTACAAGAGCCTCATCTGGCCTTGTCCAATGTTTGCTCTCATACCTGCCATGGATGCGTTTCAAGCCCATCTGTTTACGCAGCTTCAATTTGGCAGCTGCACAGGAAATGTGTAACTGCATGAAGCCTGACACAGAATTAGCATGCAGTCCATCACCTTATAAATGAGCAACCATGTGATTGAGCCCAGTTCCAGACCTGCCAACATTTGATACATTTTATGAGATTCAGGAAATCCTGGGAGTTATTCTACTATGTACTGCAAGGACTTGATTTAAAACTGTTCTGAACTGTGGTGTTCAGGAATGTACCTCCCAGTGAACATTACTGGTGAACAAGGAGAAAGTGTTGTGAGTACACGTCTCTTCTTCACTCACAACAACCACTCAACTCACACAAAGGGAGCATACTGTGTGGGAGCTGAGCACTACTGTTGGCATTAATAAAACTTAAAAAGGGTGTTAATCTCCAAGTGACTCTATCAGGACGCCGCAGTACTCTGCAACACTCAAATCAAATAGATGCATGAGTGGTTCACAATTTGACGAGTGGGTAACAACATCGTCAGGTCAACAACATCTTAATTTTACCTTTTAAATGCTGATTGCATTGACGGACAACAAGGGATGCACATGCTGCTGCAGCAGCGGTGATTGTATTGTAATTGTGATTGTGACTGTACAGTATTTAGTTATTCAATTTGGAGGTGTCTGATTTGTCTATCAATCTTGTAGTCAAACCATGTAAAAATGTCTGTGATTAGGATTGTACTGTTCTGTTAACATGGGGGTGCCCACAGCTGATGCTGAGGATACATTTTTTGTACATAGAATGTCTTTGTTTTTGTCATAATTAAGAGCCTATTTTGATACAAATTCAGCCTCAAATGAGTTAATAATGAATTGAAAATGTGTGTGTGTTTAACTGAAGACCTACACTGCAAGATTGCCACGCCTACACAGAGAAAAGCCCAGTAGGGATGAGCGAGTACATCGCTATCTGTGTCTGTGTCTGCTCACCCATCGAATTGATCTGTATTCGTATCTGGGGTGGGCAGGGCATAAACTGTAAATGGGCATGGTGCATCCTTCCATTTTCTTCCGCTTATCTGAGTCAGGGGTACAGTAGTCTCACTAAGGAAGCCCAGACCTACCCGTCTCCAGCCACCACATCCAGTTCCAAGGCGTTTTGTGACACCAAGGCCTGCTATGAGAAATAATCCCTCCAACAGGTCCTGGATCTGCCCCGAGGCATCTCCTGGCTAGGCATGCCCATAAAATTCCACCATTGGGGCGACCACCCTCGACGCCCAAAACACAATGAACCGGACTCTTATGCTCGCCCCTGCAGGTGGTGGGTCTACAGGGAGATCATGTGTGGCTTCTTTAGGCTGGGCACGGCTGGGACCCACAGGTGAAGACCTGAGCACCAGGCGCTATAGATCCTGGGGAGCCCCTCCCCAGGGTCTGGCTCCAGGGAGAGGCCCCGGTAACCCACGTCTGGGTGATGTGCGATCCCACCTCTCAGTTTTATTCATAGGGGTCTTCTGAATCGTTCATTGTCTAGCTCGTCACCTTGGACCTTTTTGCCTTGGGAGACCCTACCAGGGCATATAGCCCCGGACAACATAACTCCTAGGATCAGGCGTGTACTGAAACCCCCTCCACCGCAATAAGGTGGGGATTCCCAGAGGAGGAAATGAGCATGGTTTAAACGGTGGGGTTTAACTTGGTACGTTATAAGTATGAAATATGCATGGGTTGATCCAAAGTTGCTATATTTCTTGTGTTAATTAATAAACTATTTACAGAACATCCTCATTTGAGATTCAAATTTTGTGTGTGTAACTTTCAACTATTATTTCATTATTTTTTGTGATTCATTCAAACATCCAGTGATGACAAATAGGAAAATAATCTGTCACCCTTGTTCAGCCTTGTATTTTTCTCAAAAGAACCGCGTTCAGTACTACTAGTAAAGTTTTACAACTGACTTTATATCATCAGCTAAAGTAACTTTAAGCGATTCTTACCTTTGTGGACTCACGGCTACTGCTCACATAACATATACGACATTAATGCACCTTGCCCGGCCACGACGGGTGTCTCTTCCTGCTGTACACTCCGGTTCCCCTGGTGACGATGGTCTTAGGTGCTGTAGGACGCCAGTACACCCATCTTGCAATCAAAGTGAGTCGGCTGCACAAACCTCGTACTGGCCTATCACAGAGCGTGGATAGTGACTATATAAGTACATAAGTACCCCGCCTCCCGCACAAAGTCAGCTGGGATAGGCTCCAGCATACCCGTGATCCTAATGAGGATAAGCGGCATAAAAAAATGAATGAATGAATGAATGATTTCTTTCACATTCATTAGTGTTCTCTTGTGTGTGTTATTTTAAATGAATGGAGTTTTTCTCTGCATGTGGTTGCAGTGTGCGTTTTTTCCAGTGTGATATGTATATCTATCTCTCACCCACTTTAAGAGAAGAGCTTTATGTCATTCATGCAGGGTTAAATAGACTTGCCAAACCCCCAGGCTCCACTCTTTGGGAATTGAACTTGCAACCTTCAGGGTCATGCTGACTGAATGTCTTCCGAGCTGTTCTAAATGATCTGGATAATGAGCCCGTTGAGAGTCGATGAGTGTGTAGATTAGCATACATTAACATAAATTAGGAAGGCAATTAATATTCTGTTCAATCTGTTCTGAAGTCATCTGGCTATCTAGAAGGAAAGACAGGGAAGAAAAACAGGAAGAGGGAGTTTGAAGAAAGAGAATCAGGCCATCCCTCATAATGGGCTGTCAGAATGTGTGAGCGAATGCCATTTGTTGGTCTTTTATTCTTAAATAAATCCTTGGCATGACATAATATAATACAAAGATCATTAAGGGTGCGTTACTTTTTATTGTACCAGCCACACACTAGTGAGGATGTCGTTAAACCGGAGCTCTCAGAGTGTGCAGACCTTCGCCGAGGCTTTGACATCACAAGCACACGCACAAGAGTTTAATTGTCTAGTCTGGTCCACGCAGTCAGGAGAGCTAGAAGATCTGGGTCCAAATCTCTGTTGTGCATGTCTGTGTGGGTGTCCCCTGCCTCTCGGCCAAAGTCAAATGAGAGGATACCCAGCACAGAATACAGCATAGAATATCCTCATTCATTCATTCATTTTCTATACCGCTTATCCTCATTACGGTCGCAAGTCTGCTGGAGCCTATCCCAGATTACTTTGGGTGAGAGGTGGGGTACACCCTGGACTGGTCGCCAGCCAATCGCAGGGCACATTTAGAAAAACAAAGACATACAACCATTCACACTCACATTCATACCGATGGACAGTTTAAAGTCGCCAATTAACCTAACATGCATGTTTTTGGAATATGGGAGGAAATCGGAGTACCCGGAGAAAACCCACACACGCACGGGGAGAAGATGCAAACTCCACACAGAGATGCCCAACGGAGATTCGAACCCAGATCCTCCTGACGTTGAGGCCAACATGCTACCCAATCATCCACCGTGCGGCTGCCAGAAATATGTAGAAGAAAAACACATTAAAGCTAAAGACCGTACGTCAACAAAGTGAGTATATCCCATTTAAGCAACCAAATTTCATTCTACTTAATTTCAAAAGGAAAACACCTTACTAGATAATTACTACACTATAACTAGTCAGTGTACAGCTGGTAAAGAAGTATAGATTCTCTGAAAATAATGTAATATAAAGCCATTATTCATTATTGACAAGGTGGGCTCGTTGCCTCCTGTCATACATAATCTATACCACGGTTGACTCGAACTTATTCTGATAAGACAAAAAAATAATTTTGGAAGGGACAGGTTAAAAAAAACAAAACAAAAAACTTTGGTCTCCTCTGACCCAATCTACATCATGCATTGCATATGACTATTATGATTTGGTGTACCTCGCCTCTCACCCAATGTCAGCTGTGATAGGCTCTGGCATACCCGCAACCCTACTGAGGATAAGGGGCATAGAAAATGGATGGATGGATTCACTACAACAAACATGCATGAAAAATGCCTGCTTGGTAAATCAATTGCAGACCTGCCAACACATACGCTTTTTTTGTACTCAGCATGTGTTTTTACACTTAAATAAACTAGTACATTTTGTTACCCTCTCTGTGTACATTAAAGCTGCCGTGGCAATCTACAGTACAGGTAAGTGGAGTGACAAGCTCTCGGCAAATCACTGGCTCGCTTTTTTTAACTGAGCAAAAGACTAACTGCAAAACTACAAAACTGGAAGAGATACTGGGCTTTAGGGATTAACTCGTTTTAAACAAGTAGCCATTATGGACAATATCGAGTACGAGCATGAAACTAGTACAGCTTGTCATCATTGGTAATCGTGATGAAGGAAAATCTTCAGTAAGTACTTATGTATTTATATAGTCACTCTTCACGCTCTGTGATAGGCCAGTCCCACACAGTGATCGCCCTTGGAGCAAGTGATTCATGACACCCTCGTGCTTGCAGCTCTCACTTCTTTGGTAATGACCCGTGCGCGCTAGGTGCGCTTAAAGTAAAGCTGCTGTATGCTTCACTCACTGGGGACGTACATGTGGGCATCATACGAGGTTTGTGCAGCCGATTCACTTTGATTGCAAGATGGGTGAACTGGCTTCCTACAGCACCTAAGACCATCGTCACCGGGAGAACCACCGGGCATAAGGGTCCGATTCATTGTGTTTTGGGCGTTGAGGGTGGTCGCCTCCCTGGTGAGGTTTTCTGGGCATGCCCAGCCAGGAGATGCCTTGAGGTAAATCCAGGACATGCTGGAGGGATTATTTCTCACAGCAGGCCTTGTTGTCACAAAACACCTTGGAAACGGATGAGGTGGCTGAAGACAGGCTGGTCTGGGCTTCCCTAGTGAGACTACTGTACCCCTGATTTAGGATAAGCGGAAGAAAATAGATGGATGGACCATGCCCACTTACGGTTTATGCCCCACCAACCCCAAGTACAGATACGAATACAGATCATTTCGATGGGTGAACAGATACAGACACAAAAAGCAATGTACTCGCTCAACCCTCTGTATTCAACCACATAAGAGCATGATTTATTAATTGATTTTTAATATGTCTGAAAATTCGTAATAGGAAAAAAGAATTGTAATGGAAAATCCACGACTGTATTGCACACTGCAGGTACTCTCTGCAGTGTTAGCTACTAAATTGAGGCCGCTAGCAGTCGAATTTACTGTATTCCTGAAAAACCGAGATATAGTGGATGACTGTATAAACTATATGGATTTTCCTCATTTTCCAGTCAATTGATCAATGGTTTGAAGTCATTGTTTTTTTTCTCTTTCCTAATTAGAACATTGTAACCCGATATGTTCAAACAAACACAGGAACATTTTTAGAGAATATCCACGTTGATGTGGACAAACAAATATACAAGTGGATGAGCTCATGCCAGTGAAAACACAACTTCCTTGGCAGAGGTAATACACTAATTACACTAGTCCCTTCATTAATGACCCAAGACTTTATTTGCTTCATCTGCACAGGGTACTAGACACTGAAGTTATGCGTGTGCTTACCTAATGGCATATCTGGGTAACTTCTCAAGGCACAACGAGTCCCGGTGACTCATAGAAGTTGAAAGCAGTCGGAAGTGTAGCTACACTTAAAAAAATAAATGCAGACAACACTTGCAGCAATGTTTGCAATGCAAAATGGCTCAGCCCAGAAGGGCAACAACAGAGGGGGTAGACGTCTGTATAAACACAAAATACATGTAAAAGCTGGAGAGCGATGCTTGATAGTCTGAACGCCAGGTCCCCTGGAGCAGACAGACATTAATGTTAGCTCGCCTGCAGCCAGCGAGAAAAGAATCCTCCATGGACGACAAAAGTTTTAGTGAAGAAACTTCATCAACATCTTCAGGTAATTACACTAGTCCCTTCATTAATGACCCAAGGCTTTATTTTCTTCATCTGCACAGGGTACTAGACACTGAAGTTATGAGTGTACTGGGACATATTTCAGACAAAGCTCCTTTGTTTACTCAAAGTTAAGTTGCTGCGTGGGTTGATCACAGACTTTTCTTTGGCAACAAAAATGTCATTTTTGGATCATGCAGAAATTATCAAACGACCTTGTATTTGTTTGGATTGTTGCTGAAGAGGAAAACATGGAAATATAACTAATCTATTCCGGGGTCAGACTATCACTGTGATTTACAGGGAATTTAATGCAAAAATGAACATTCTTCACTGTCACACGAGTGCACCACTCTTAACACATACATCTTCAGTGCACACCTCTCACATTTCTGCAAATATTTTGGAACATATTTTTATGGGAGGACTGGCGACCAGTCCAAGGTGTACCCCGCCTCTCGCCCAAAGTCTGCTGGGATTGGCTCCAGCATCCCCGTGACCCTAATGAGGATAAGCGGTATAGAAAATGGATGGATGGATGGACACTACAACTACACTTTGATAAGTAGTCAGTGTACAGCTGCTATAACATTGAAAATGTACTGTCAAAATAAGAAATATTTTATTGGGCATGGAGTTCACTGGACCATCGTAGGTTGCCCCTGGAATCCTCTGTTGGACTTTTCATGGCAACATCATAAAGCTGGTGCTTAACCTCCTCCACTGTTTGAGGATTCCCCCCGGATGCTCAATAGGATTTAAGTCGATCACCTTGAACTTCAGCTTCTGTAACAAGGCAGTGGTCATCTTGTGTTTGGTGTCCTCATCATGTTGGAATACTGCCCTGCGGCTCCGTTTAAAGCATGTTTTGCTTCAGTATGTCCCAGTACATGTTGACATTCAACATGTTGACATTCATGTTTCCCTCAATGACCTGGGCTCCCCAGTGTCTGCACCACTCATAAAAATGAAAAACAATTAGCTTGTAATACAATATCAAGCGCACCTGAACGCCTCATAGCAGAGTGCACAGTCTTAGCAGAAAGAAGGAAGGAGTGAAGTTTGTCATTGCTCTGTATGAGTTATATGAATAAGTAAGTACGTTTGTTGATTATGTGGAGTCTTTAATCATAAAGGTTTGATTTATATTGGCGTTCCAATCCCCGCAGTGTGAAACACTGTCAATGTACGGTATGTGCATGTCAGGATGAGAGAATGGGGATTCCCATGAAAATTAGGCCTTATTCTTTGTTCTGCCTGTGTGTATTTTTTTTTGTACTTTGGATACTACTTTACTATTATTGTTAAACTTTCCCTTTTAATTTTGTACCAAATTAATATTCCGACTCAAGTCATTTGGGACATAGAATGTCACTTCTCTGGTGGGGAAGGAGCCCGAGCTTGTGGAAGAGGCGGAGACATTCCGACTAGATATAGTCGGACTCACCTCAACCAACAGTTTGGGCTCTGGAACCAAATTCTTTGAGAGGGGCTGGACCTTGTTCTTCTCTGGAGTTGCCGCAGGGGAGAGGTGGCGAGCTGGTGTGGGCTTATTGTTAGCTCCCCGGCCTGGTGCCTCTGTGTTGGAGTCATCACCAGTAAACAAGAGGGTTATTTCCCTACTCCTCAGGGCTGGGGAAAGGGTCCTGACTGTGGTTTGTGTGTATGCGCCGAACGGCAGTTCAGAGTACCCAGCCTTCTTGATATCTATCAGAGGGGTTCTGGAAAGCACCCCAGTGGGTGACTCCATAGTTCTGCTGGGAGACTTCAATGCCCATGTGGGCAATGACAGTGTGACTTGGAGGGGCGTGGTTGGGAGGAACAGCCTCCCTGACCTAAACCCGTGCGGTGTGTTGTTGCTGGACTTCTGTGCGAATTACAGTTTGTCCATAACAAACACCATGTTCAGACATAAGGATGTCAATAAGTGCACTTGGCACTTGGACACCCTAGGTCGCAGGTCTATGATCGACTTTGTGGTTGTATCATCAGACCTGCGTCCGCATGTTCTGTTCACGCGGGTGAAGAGAGGGGCTGAGCTGTCAACTGACCACCACTTGGTGATGAGTTGGATTAGATGCCGGGGAAGGATGCCGAACAGACCTGGCAGACCCAAACGTGTATTGAGGGTGTGCTGGGAACGTATGGCAGAGTCTCCCGTTCGTTGAGTCTTCAACTCTCATCTTCGTCAGAGCTTCGCCTGGATCTCGAGGGAGGACCGGGATACTGAGTCCGAATGGGCCGTATTCCGTGCCTCTACTGCTGAGGCAGCCAGGTGTAGTTGCGGCCGCAAGGTGGTCGGTGCTAGTCGTGGTGGCAAGCCCCGAACCCGATGGTGGACACCGGGGGTTAGGGCTGCTGTCAAGCTGAAAAAGGAGTCCTATCAAGCATGGATGGCTTGCGGGACTCCCGTAGCAGCTGACAGGTACCGGCAGGCCAAGCGGCACGTGGCCTCATCAGTGGTCGAGGCAAAAACTCGGGTGTGGGAGGAGTTCGGTGAGGCTATGGAGCACGACTTTCGGTCGGCCTCGAAGAGGTTCTTGCAAACCGTCCGACACCTCAGAAAGGGGAAGCAGCCCCCAGTTCACACTGTTTACAGTGCGGACGGGGGCTTGCTGACCACGACTGTGGATATAGTTGGTCGGTGGAAGGAATACTTCGAGGCCCTTCTCAATCCCACTGACATGCCTTCCATAGAGGAAGCAGAGTCTGAGGATACGTACGTGGACAGTTCTATCACCGTGGCTGAGGTAATTGGGGTAGTTAAATCACTCCCCAGTGGCAAGGCTCCGGGGGTAGACGAGTTCCGCTCAGAATTTCTCAAGGCTCTGGATGTTGGAGGACTGTGTTGGTTGACACGCCTCTACAACATTGCATGGAAGTCAGGAACAGTACCTCTGGACTGGCAGACCGGGGTGGTGGTCCCCATTTTTAAAAAGGGTGACCGGAGGGTGTGTTCCAACTATAGGGGGATCACACTCCTCAGCCTTCCTGGGAAAGTCTACTCCAGGGTGCTGGAGAGAAGGGTACGACCGTTAGTCGAACCTCGGTTAGAGGAGCTGCAATGTGGTTTTCGTCCCGGTCGCGGAACACTGGACCAGCTCTACACCCTTGCAAGGGTACTCGAGGGTATGTGGGAGTTTGCCCAACCAGTCTACATGTGCTTTGTAGACCTGGAAAAGGCATTCGACCGTGTCCCTCGTGGTGTCCTGTGGGGGGTGCTCCGGGAGTACGGGATTGATGGTCCGCTTCTACGTGCCATTCGGTCCTTGTACAATCGAAGCAGGAGCCTGGTTCGCATTGCCAGCAGTAAGTCGAGCTTGTTTCCGGTGAACGTTGGCCTCCGCCAAGGCTGCCCTTTGTCACCGATTCTGTTCATAATCTTCATGGACAGAATTTCTAGGCGCAGTCAAGGTGTTGAGGGAGTCCAGCTTGGTGACCTTAGGATCTCGTCTCTGCTATTTGCAGACGATGTGGTCCTTATGGCCTCATCAGGCTGTGACCTTCAGCGTTTACTGGAGCGGTTTGCAGCTGAGTGTGAAGCTTCTGGGATGAGACTCAGCACCTCCAAATCCGAGGCCATGGTTCTCAGTCGGAAACGGGTGGACTGTACCCTCCGGGTTGGGAGTGAGGTCTTGCCTCAGGTGGAGGAGTTCAAGTATCTCGGGTTCTTGTTCACGAGTGAGGGAAGGTTGGAGCGTGAGATCGACAGACGGATCGGTGCAGCATCTGCAGTAATGCGGTCGCTGTACCGGACCGTCGTGGTGAAGAGAGAGCTGAGCCGGAAGGCAAAGCTCTCTGTTTACCGATCGATCTACGTTCCCACCCTCACCTATGGTCATGAGTTATGGGTCATGACCGAAAGAATGAGATCGCGGATACAAGCGGCGGAAATGAGTTTCCTCCGTAGGGTGGCTGGACTCACCCTAAGAGATAGGGTGAGGAGCTCGGCCATCCGGGAGGAGCTCAGAGTAGAGCCGCTGCTCCTTCACATCGAGAGGAGCCAGTTGAGGTGGCTCGGGCATCTAGTCTGGATGCCTCCCGGGCGCCTCCCTGGTGAGGTGTTTCGGGCATGCCCAGTCAGGAGAAGGCCCACGGGAAGACCTAGGACATGCTGGAGGGACTATGTCTCACAGCTGGCCAGGGAACGCCTTGGTGTCATCCCGATGGAGCTGGAAGAGGTCGCTGGGGATCGGGAAGTCTGGACTTCCCTACTGAAGCTGCTGCCCCCGCGACCAGGACCCGGATAAGCGGAGGAAAATGGAAATGGACTTAAGTAATAGCAGTTGCAAGTAGACAAAATTGAAGCTCAAGTTCAACCCATCTAACATAAGGAGCCCAGGAGCCCAATACTTTTACAGTATACTGTAAATAAATAGATAGATAAATACTTTATTCATATCCCAGAGAAATTCACATATCATCTATTTATCAGCGCTCACGTAAAACCTTCATAAAAATGTGACCATCGAAAATAACATTTTGGAATTACACCTTGCTTACCATATAATTAATTAACAAATGAATTACGTTTAATATTTCAATTTAACAAAATTTAAACATAAACAAATTTTAAAATTAAATTTAAAATTATGTTTTTTAAGCGTGCAAAAGCAGGGTTGGCAGTGTTGTCCTATCAAACTATATACAAATATTTGCAGAAATGTGAGCGGTGTACTCTCTTTTGGGAAGTACTAGAACCATTAATCACCGTTACCTGACCTGACAGTTATTTCTTGTCACACAAGTGTAAAAAAAAGTTAACCACTCATCCATTACTTGTGACATCTATCTATCTAGTTTTTATGATACGGTATACTGACACCATTACTCCCATTTTCATCACTTGGACCGCCTGCATGTTGCCTCATGAATTTTTTTCTACTAAAATAGTCGAGAGTCATACACATATTCTTAATTTAGATCATAACTACATTTATTAGTACGTCTTAAAGGTTTAATAGACGAGGAAGTTGATAAATGGACTTGTGTGATCAAACTACAGGTACTTTGAAAGTGAGCCCATCTGCAAGGGCACTTGACTGTTCATTTGAATAAATCTGATTCCTTCAGTATAATTTTATTATAGGCCATTCAACAATGGCTATGTTTTACCTATAGAAAATTTGTAATACTGCATATCATTAATGTTGTTGCTTTCACTATGCATGAGAAACATTCTGACTTCATGAGTGATCTCTACTGACATTTTTCATTAATGTTTTTTGAAGTTTCGTATCATTGTGATATTGAACTACACCAACTGCTGCTGTACACCAACAAGAAGCTACAAGATGGCCGTGCAGTTTAATCTAAATAAATGTACTCACTGACACACACACACACACACACATCACATGCAGCAGCTACTGTAGGAAGACAAATAACAGCGCAACATAATTTAAAGGAGCACTCCAGCACATTAATCTTAACCAAGGTCTCTGATTATCCTGTCCTGTAAAAGTAAACATTTTCTAATGTCTTTTTTTTGGCAAAGAGACATGAAAAAGACATAATGCAAAATCCCAGAAACTTTACCTTTGAGTGTACTTTTATTATGCTGCTTTGTTTAATATAGTAACTGTTTTTCTCATGGTAATGATTTAAATTTGAAATAAGCATCAAAAGGTCTCCCATTTTAAATTTGTCTTTGTTAGCTGTTATTGATGTGTGACAAAGTTTAGTTGAAAATAAAACATACAAATAATGAAACACTATTAAATGTCATTCAAGTGTCAATCAACATTTTGAACATTCTTACATGTCGCCTTAAGTACTAAAAATAAGTTAACCAGGCAGGGTAGACACTTTTCACCTGTCTTATATTTTCCTTTTCTGGAAAAATGGCAGATAATAGATTGCAAGGATTTCCTGGATGTAAAATGAAAACCTCACCTTGTCCTGCTGGAATCCCAAGCGAGTGATACGCAGGATGAGAAGCATGAAGAGATAGCCTCACACATTTGTCCTTTGGGACATCCTCACATTTTTCCGTCATTTATACATTTTTCCTTGTGTCACTGAGGTGAAACATAGCATTTAAGGGACTGATTGTCACATTTGCAAAGGTTGCAATATTTTACAATTGTGGCTGCACTGCACACTGTTTATTTTTAAACTCAAAGGTCAGTCAATACTAAACAAATGTAAGCCTATGTGGAATTCAATTCAGTCAGTAAAAATTGATATCACTAGTGTTTTAACACTTTCTTTATGCAGCTTAGCCAATCTTGGTGAAATGATTTTGCTTAATAACACTCTTAGGCATTATGATGCAGTTAACTCCAAAAGACTCCACACAGCCTGCAGCCGCTGTGCACCACCTCAGGGGGAACACAACTCCTTTTCGGAGAAACCCACATTTTCCTGCTGTATAGGTACACATATATGGAAGTTTCTCATTCCCAGACTTGTTTATGTAATCGATTTCATTTCCCTAATCATACAAAAACACCGTGTGGGTTCCTTACAAATTATGGTGCAACTACAGCTTTCAGCGTAATTGGACTGGCATTATTTTGTGGGAAAAATGGATTTGATTGACTGCTTTTGTCTGACTTTGTGGTAAAAATGATCCCAGAAGCCGATGTTCTACAGGATTCAGCATTGGTATTCGAGCTTGTAGTCTTGTTGCCGATAACTGCTGAACAGTGCATTCACTTGTCATTATCTGTTATTTCACCCAGAAGGAAAAGTGGTCCTAAACGGGCGGATAAGGGATTTCAAGCTCCGTCAAGTTCAAGCCTCAGGCCCCCCTAAGCACTATCACTAGCCATGACTACTGCTAAGCAAATGTATTTGTGTACAGTGTAGCCATGTGATTTTATCATGGTGCAATTATACTTCCTGTTTCTCCTCAATGGTTTCTCCTCAATGTGTTCTGTGGGGAAACTTGGCTTTGTATTGCAGCAAAAGTTTTTTACCAGACCAAAAAATATAAAAAATACAAGTGTACGAATCCAGCAAAATAAGCTACGCATTTAGTTCTTTTGCGTGTAATTCTGATCTACTGAATGCCACGGTGTTATAAAATGCACAAACTCACACATGCAATGGCTAAGAAAAGTAGGACTTTAAAATAGGAGGCAGAAGTATAAGACTACTATTGTTAGCCACCGCATGTGTGATTTTCTGCATTTTATTACATCGTGGCATTCCAATATACATAGTGTATAGTGCACATAACCAAAGCAATCCATTGACAAAAAAGCATTTAGATGCCAAACATTTCAAGTGAAATCAGCTCATGCAACAGGCAGGCTACGGAATGGAACTCCAAAGGAAAAGAGGATAATGAAATACGCCTAATGGAATTCGCAGGTGCTGCACAGGTGCTGTGGGGATATTATGGAAATGACATTCCAAACGCCGAATGTGGAACACAAAATGATGGATGCATAAAAAGATGAAATGGCGGTTTGAAAGACTGACTTCTGATGTATGGGGTCTGTAGCGATAACGGGGTTATTCCGATGCGGTTTAAAAGGTACGAACTTGATGTAAACGAGATGAAGTGATGCGAATGCAAAAATGTCAAGTGGCAGCTAATACGTGGAGACAGTTTACAAAGGAGAGATGGCGACGCCACAAAAAATGGAGCGATGAGGTAAAGCTTTCAAAGGTTAATGTGGACACAGAAAGGAGGGTGTGTGTGAGTAGTGGTGAACGACATTAACGTGAGAGCTGTGTATTGGGAAATGGCACAAATGTGAGCGAGAGTGCACGATGACATTGTTAATGGAGGAAATGGTAAGAGGAAGTGAAATGATGTAGAGAAAAGAATAAAAGACTGGGCAAGAGCGTTTATTAGCCAGGTCAGTGTAAAATTAGCATTGCATACATAGGCATTTTTTGTTCTTTTGTGTGTAGATATGCATACAAGCTACTGCATATGAAAGCGGCGTAGTCATGCTGAAAACAATAAGATCATCATTTACCCAAGACTTTCCAATGACCGGGGCACTTCCTGGAATAAGGTTTAACAATTTGCATGTGACCAACACAGCACGACTCAGAGGATGTATAAAGCAACTTATGCAACTATTGGCAAGAAACGGTTCCCGAGATGTCAAGAAAAAAAAGTCAGATACAAATGTGTTTGATTTATGGCGAGGAAAATTTGTTTCCAGTTTGCAGCCATCTCTGAAACAGGTGTGTTGAAGATGCGGTGAACGTGGGGCTACACTTATCCTAAAGCACCTTGACTCTGCAGGGACATATGCCAGGATCCTGTTTGTGGACTTTAGTTCTCCCTTTAACACTATAGTCCCGGACATCCTCCTTCAAAAGCTCACCCAACTTACTGTGTCCCCCTTCATCTGTCAGTGGATCAATAGCTTCCTGACTCACAGGAGGCAGTAGGTGAGTTCGGGGAGCATCTTATCCAGCTCAAGGCACATAAGCATTGGGGCCCCCCAGGGATGTGTTCTGTCCCCTCTGCTTTTCTCCCTATACACAAATGACTGCACCTCAGGTCACCCAGCTGTGAAACTGCAAAATTTGCAGATGACACCACAGCCATTGACCTCATCAGTGAGGCGGTGACGAAACTGCCTTAGAGGCGAGATGGATCAGCTGGTATCCTGGTGCGGTCACAAAAACCTGGAACTAAACCCGCTTAAAACTGTGGAAACGATAATGGACTTCAGATGTTCGTTATTATTATTATTGTAACAGAGTGATATTGACCAGAGTCAAATTCCTAGTGTGGTAACACATATGGCGAATAAAGCTGATTCTGATTCTGATGATGTCCAGTAGGGAAGTAAAACCCTACAAGGACGAAGGTGGTAGTGGAGACTGACAAATATTCCAACTAGCAGCATTGCTGCAAAAATTAATTAAAAAAAACACAACCCAAAAAATCATTGAAAGTTTAGAGCTTGTTTAATAATCAACAGTGAATAAATCAATAAGCCAGAAACACAAACATTAATCCAAAGTAGTCTCAAACACTTCATACAGCTTGACGTGCAGGCGGGTAGTCGATTGAAATCCTCTTTGGGTTTGTGACTATAAGCCACTCCTTTCAAACACCACTCCATGCCATCCTGTGTCAACAGTAGTCATTGATTGGTTCAGCTTGCTAAAAGTCAAACCTTTTCTTTTTGACAGTTACTCATTCTAACGTGTGCCTCACCCCATGAAACAGCGGGTGTGTGTTTCCGTTTTTTTCCTCTGCACATTTTTCACCTCATCAATCTTTTTGCGTTAATGTTGCATTCAAGTACACAAACAAACAACAATACTTATACTTATCATTTGTCAAGGCCCAAAAAACAACATCATGCTATTTTAATTAAATACTATATGTCAAAAAGGTTATTTGCTAAAATTTCACATATACACATATATAAACACACATATAAAAAAATATGTCAAAAGTTACATATAGTAACAGCATAACATAACATAACAAAATGATTACATATTCTAATCAAATTAATCAGTTTTCATATTAATTAATCATGATTAATCATCATTTGCAACTATGTGGACCATTTGTACTATTGTATTACTTTAGTTTTTTGTTGTACTGTTTATTATATCATTTTATCAACAAAAAGATAAATGACAGCACAATTATACACAGTAAATTTGTATGTATTAACAGCTCCAAATGAACTAAAAATTTGACTCATGCTAAACGACACCACACATCTGAAAAGGTATATGCCTAAGATTAGTCTCTTTAATAGTAGCAGAACATTTGAATCACACATAAGATAAGATAGGATAACATAACATAGTATACCAAAAAGATATCTGAAAATGTATGTACCGCAACACTAGTTTCTTTAGTAGTAGTAGAACATCACACTTTAACCTTGTTATAACGAGCAGTGAAGGGTTTCTTTGAAAGACACCACGTCATTTATTTAAATTCAGGTGTTTTGTTTGTATATTGGATGATTTGTGAGCATTCTTAAGTGAAGCAAATTGTACACCTGCATTAAGAGTTACAAAGTGACTTATAAGAATATCCACTTATTCTTTTTTTTTTTAGACCACACATACAGTACATGCATAATAAAGATGCTGTGATGTTCTGAGTGTCTGTGAATGCACCTCGCGATTGTCTAATGACAGTGAGGACTGGAGACAGGTGTGTGAGTTGGAGATACGTACTGTATATGGTTTTGGAATTACACTGCTGTTGATGTGTTCAGGTCAGAAGATCCATCCATCCTTCCATTTTCTATACCGCTTATCCTCATTAGGCTCGCGGGTCAGAACAAAATTCTAAAATAGCATCAGGCTCTCAGTGACTGTGGGGGGACGCTACACAGGGCAAATGTGGCTTGCCATGATGAGTGTGTTAATTTAAAAAAATTGCAGTTAATAAATGAGTTAATGTGCCGTTAATGTGTTATTTCCGTAACATAATGTAACGCAACACAACGCGACATAACATAACAGTCACTAAATTATTAAAGTAAAAATATATACTCTTCCTTGAAAAAAGGATTTTCTGGAGCACAGTTTCCCTTTTTATTACTTGCTTGCTTCATTTCCTGTGATTGTTGAGTAATTTCAGAATAATGCACATTCTTGGTTTAAAGTCCCGGTATAGACGTTATCCCTTATTGTTCAATGCCAATGCAATTCACAGCCAGTATCCAACATTTTGAACGATATTTGAAGTCTTATTGCGGGTTCTGTCTTGTGGCTAATGAAATGATCTGGCTGTTGCGACCTGGTGACAAACGAATTAGCCTCGTTCCCTTGACGGAATTGCAACACATTTCAGTCACCGCGTGAAGGTCTTGTCAGTGTCGACACTGAGCAGATGACCCTTAGCTATGAAATTTAATGACGAGCAAATGAAATGAAGACTTATGGACTTTTGGCCACTCGGTTTAGTGGTAGTGCTGCTGGGCTTCCCGGGTACTAATTAATTAACAACAGCCATCTAAATAATGAGGGAAAACTTGGTTGAAAGTATGTGTATGTGTATCACTGAACACTTTATGTTAGCCAGTGTTCCAAATGATATTGCTGCTTAGTATCTCTGCAGTATAGCCACAAGTGAGACATCTAAACTTGGCGACTCTACTTTAAATTAGTAACCTTCAAAAAAGCTACAAAAACACGCCAAATTCTAGGCCTTTAAAAAGACTACAGGTCCATCCATCCATCCATCTTCTATGCCGCTTATCCTCATTAGGGTCGCGGGGGTATGCTGGAGCCTATCCCAGCTGACTTCGTCAAAGCTGCTTAATCAAAATATCAGAAATCCAGTTGGAAACCATCCATCATTCAGAAATATGCATACCATAAGAATGAAAGGGAGGAAGTATCACTATTAAAATTCCATTCCACTCAGTCAGTCTACGGCATACAGTAGTACTTACAAAGTGGAGCTTCTAAACTTACAAATACCCTGCAATAAGCTATCATGCGGTATTCCTGGTGGGTTGTTTAATTCCTGTATTTCTGGATGGGGGGTGTATATCATATGAGGTCCCTTCATTCTTTGTCGAATTTTATGTAAAAATACTAATGTGAGCCAGTGAAAGCTTTGAAATAGAATGTCAGGGATGTTCTCTTAAAGTAGGCAATGCTGTTTTAATGTCAGAATCTCCATGTGTGGGACTAAGCACTTTCTGCTTGCAAAGATCTGGATGATTCACGTATCAGCACCATCTGCGAGGAGCAGCCATGTATGAAAGTTGTCCATATGCAGTCAACTTTGGCAGGTACAAAATACTGACCATATACTAATTGCTATATTTGGTAAACTGTGGTACTACATGAACCTGAATTGAACTTGCTGTCAGTTGCAGACCCAACAGGAAAATATACACCTTCATAGAGCCGCACCTTACCCTAAGTATTTTCTTTTCTCTCATCCACAAATGTTGTCGTTAATGATTCAGTAAAACAAAGTACTGATAGTCCTCTGTCAACAAACAAGTTCCATTTCTAGATAGATACTTTATTAATCTCCAAGAGAAATATAGGGTTCAGGCCGCTCTCCAAAAATGTCATAATTAACTTAATCACTTGATCAAAGAACAAAACAATCCTGGCAGTTCCAATCGAGATAGAAAAAATAAAAAGAGAAAAATAGGAAAATAGAAAATAAATAATACGTAACTGTTCACTTCTAATTTGTAGTGCAGTAATACATGATAATAAATGACATTAATACATAATAATATGAAACACAATTAGATAAAAAGTCCAGTCCTTTGCGTGTTTTTATCGCTGCCTTTCTGTTGTGTTGAAAAGGCGCATGCGTGGGGGAGAAACTGCTCTTGTGTTGGGAGATGATGCTGTGCTTCGGATAAATCTAGTTCAATAATGAAATGATTGCATACAAGAGTTAAACAAAACTATAACAAAAAAACAAGTCCTTACTTTTAACCCTGTGGTTGTTTAGCACACTGGAAGGGGATTTGCAAGGTAAAGGGGTGTCAGGCTTTATCGTCTTTATCCTGTATGATAGTTGCGGCCTTTGAGTGGTTTGGCATGAATCCGATTGAATCTGTTCATTTTTCCACTGAGCATTTTACAATGTCTGACTGAATTTTCATTTTTCCTTTCTTTGCCGTGCTGCCCACAGCGGTTTGCTGGTGGAAACTTAATGAAGGTTAAAGGTTAGCTAAAAGGAACAAAAGTTACATATACTGTATCTTTTCTTACGTTTCAGTCGTGGAACTGGTTGTCTTTTGTTTCTTGTACAGTATTAATGATTTATGGGAGTGTAATGATTTCCTGGTGCAGGGATTGTTTTACTAAGACAAACTCTCTTAGACACACATAGACAAACAATATTTCATAACAACTGAAACATCTAATTAAAATATAATATTCAGTTTATCAAAATATACCCATTAGGTGTTGGTTGGTGGTGTATTGTTTCATAAAGGTACATTTTACAACTGCCTAGCAAGGAATTCTTAACCCAATGCCGTGTTCACAATTGCCTGGTGATTGACTGGAAACCAAGGTGGCCCATGGTGCAGTCCGTCTTTTCCAGCCAGCTGGAATAGGCTCCAGCCTCTGCCATGACCCTGAATAGGATCTGCCATATAAAATGGAGGGATTGATATTGCACTCACCAGTGTTTTGTCATGTTCACTGCAGTATATCTGATGATCTGAGTCTCTTTTACAAATAATAGGCCATGATGGTGATACTTAAAATGACTAATTAGGACATTTGGCCCATTCCCTGTTTAGACAGCATCCCTCAATAAATATTGTGGCATAATATTGACTGGTTAATGGGGCCCAATATCATTAGTTTTCAGGGCTCTAAAATCAAATTAGCATGTGTATAATTATTAGTGTTTATATGGGTGGTACTCCTCCCATTCACTTCAGTCCATCTTTTATTTTCCGTGTCACTAAAGATTGTTGTCAGTTATGTCATCTGTAGAAAAAGATAAGAGGCGTTTTGTGTATGTGTGGGTGCTTGCGATGTGTTCACTTTGCTTGTTTTCAGTCACGCGTCCCTGCATTTGAATTGTCAAGATGAGCTGGTTATTGAGTTACTCTAAAGGATCCACCACAACAAGAATACCTCTAATCACCTCTAACATTCCATCAGTATGCACTCCTTTAGTTTCTACCTTGCATGCACCCTTCCCCCTTTCATGCAGTTTATTGCTTGCTTTTAAATAAAAACAAAAAATGGTTACATATTTGTGAAAGCATTTGTAGCATGGTATGCCAGCCATGTCTGGTGGACAGACCTTGCCATTTAAAGTGGCTGCATTTTTTTATCTGATTAACTTCTAAATTCTCATATCTGTTTAATCTGTTTAAGGCAGACCGCCTCCAAAGGTTGAATAATCCTAAACTGACTCATTTGAACGAAAAATCACAGTATATTGGGTCATTTTGTTGCACTCCCGTCCTCTAGGTGGCTAAAATGCACAATACAATCTAGTGCAGGGGTCTCATACTTGTGCCATGGGGGGGCGGAGACCCTCCAGGTTTTCTTTCCAGCCAGTCACTAAAGCATGTGATTTTAATGATCAACACCTCCTTCAGTTTGAGGGATGGAGCTCATCAAATAAATTCACCTGCTGGTTGAACTGGTTGAAGAGAAAACCTGCCGTGTCTTGGCCCTCCATGGGTTTGAGACCCCTGATTTAGTATACCATCAGAGTACAAAACAAGCGTTACCTGCTTGATCTTCCCCAATGGAAGGAAACGTGTAAACCCAAAGCTAAACATAATAAATGACAACATCTGCACCTTTATCCATATCTGCACCAACATGTTATGGACTTTAATTGGCTCCATATGGCACCCCCACAATATAACTTCCCACATTGTGATTTTTGGCATCATAAATTCATGTTTGCTTCTCACTCTCCCATTGTTATTTAGGCTTTACATTTCTTTACAGTTCTTTAGTTCTTCTCGTCCATCCCCCCTCTTTTGTTTCTTTTCTCCGGCTGTCATTCACCCTCTGTTGAGAGATGGATGGGTAACACATATGGTTGATGACAAAATAAATGATTCTTTTGTGTACACGTGTGTATGAGAAAAGGTGAACGAAGGAGAGGTGTGTGTGTGCGTGTGTGTGTGTGTGTGTGCCACTACTTGTCATGTGCCAATGAATATGTCTGTCTTTACATGTGTTTGTAATGCATTGATGCTGAAGTATAGTGACTGATTACACCTGTCATTTATCCCACTATGACCTGTCTCACTATAAGACTTACTTCATTAATTAGCATTTGTTGGGTCGTTGCACTTGGAACACTGTGTGTGTGTGTGTGTACTGTGAAAGAGAAAAATGTGTCTTGTAATGTGTGATGAGAATAGTTGCATTAAGCCCTCCCGGCTCCATGCCACTATGAAAAAAGTTTGCGTGACAAGTCTTGCACTAATCTGTAATGTCTTTTTTAGACTTTCACAAAAATGTGACAGTCCTAAACATGCTAGCACAGCCTGTTGTGATTATGAGGGTTCTGCATGCTGAACAGAAGTGCTGCTACTGGTCGGCTGTCTGGAATGGACTGCTTATTTCTGAGTGCCAGATACGGAGATTTTAGATGCAGGCCAATATAATTCAGTACAGTTTTTTTTTTTGGACTGATATAGGATCAATATTCCATATCGACGTCATATTAGGGTGTTCCTAATTTTAAGAGTAGTATTTCATTGAAATCCCTGTATAAATATGTAAATCGAGGTGCGTTTAATGACCATTATGTCCACAGTCAAGGCTCACATCAATTTGTTTCAGGTGTAAAACAAAACACTGATCATCAATTTAGATGTCTCAATAATGCAACAGTGCAGTCGTTTAACAGATGTCTTGCTTTTCCAAGTGAAGAATGTACACACTGCCACGCCTACGTAGAGATGATTCATAGCCTCTGCCTCTGTTGGATAATGAACGAGGACAAACCGTACATTCTAATTTAAGTGTGATATAACTATTGGAAATATGTGTGTGTTTGTTGAAAAGAGGACCGACTGTCATTATTATTTCAGTGTGCCTCACATAAATGTTAAAATGTGATTCTTCCTGGAAGAACAGATGTTTATCTTCCTAAACGCACTTGTGAGACAAGACAAATACTTGAATATGAATGTAAATTAAAATGAGCAGCTATGATAGATTTTTGATAGGGAGAGGTGTGAGCGTGTAGTGGCAGTGGGGGCTCCAAAGAACATTTTGCTTAGGGCCCCAATTTGGTCTGAGGCTGCTTACATTTATTATGATCATATTTAGAGAATCCTTGACGTTCACAGTAAGTCTTTACATCGACATGACAAAAATGTGTATGTGTAGATGATGTAAACATGCAAAGAAGAGCATTAAGTCTATTGCTCTGGCAAGATGGCGACTGCAGTGACCAAACCCTCCCTGGTTATCTATTTTTTTTCTCTTTCCATGTTGTACGGTACATCATACACAGTCAGCACTTTGTTCTTGTTGGTTTATTTTTTCTGCCATTCTTCTATGGCTTCATGTTGTGATGCAAATCTGAGAATCTGGGACACAGAGGCTTTCTTTATTGGCATCCAAACAGTTGAGACAGTAGGTGCGTGGCTGCATCATCCAATACACATACACACACACACACACACACACACATACACACTTTCCACCACAACAGTCATCCATTTATCTTGTAAATATGTTGGAACACTTAAATATAGCTGCCTTAGAGGGCTCCGCTATAACACAGAAAGCCCCTAAAGGGGCTCTTTATTTCCCCAAACACAGCACATATTGATCGAGAGGAGACATCCACCAACAGACACTTTTTCTCTCACAGTACAAAAGAATACAGATGGGTCTACATGAAATGTCTCTGGATTATGTTTTATATGCAACCATCAAAACATCAACTGAACTGAAAGTGTTAAGACTTAAAAGGTAGGAAGGCTTAAGGAGGCTGACCTTTTTATGGTTAACACCCACAGACATATAAAAGACAGGGAAGCTATGGATAAGCCTCTAAACAAGCACACACCCACACAGACGCCCACACCCTTTCAAAATGTTGGAAACTCAACAGATATAACTCAACTCTTACATACATTTCTACTTTTAGGCCATTATGTGTCTTGTTAAAAATTGCTATATAAGTTGATGTCCCCGTATCTCATATCCCAGAGGAGCAAGGAGCTATGTTAGAGGAGGTATGGGGGCAGGCAGGGAAGGTTGGTGTATTCAATCGAGACCGGTCACTGAGAATGATGAGGGTGAACTACAAGAATGAGGTGTTAGTGAGGTAGTAGCTGTAATGTTTGGGCCATCTGGAGGTCAAATGGAAGATGACACCTATTCACAGACTCATCCATTATTGTTTACACACGGAGCTTTTCTCTCATAGAAACACTACGCAACTTTTGTGTGTGCCCACATGTTTGTATTGTGAACAGTGTGTGTGCGTGTGTGTGCACCTTTGTGTCAGCATCATGATACATGAAAATAGTTGTGACATCGAGTTTACCCACAATTCTAAACTGCCCAGCGGACCATGCGCTGTCATCTTCTATGGGAATTGACTGTTTTGAACACAATTGCACACATTCTCACACCCACACACTCTCACACACACGCACAACATTGGTGCTGGTGTTTAAAGACCAAAACAGAAGAAAAATATGCATCTGCTCACAGGTGCATATACAAAGATTAAAGAAGACAAACATCCTTAAATATATTTCAAAACAATCAGGAAGAGAAATTGATTCACATACTGTATGCATGCAGTGTAAAGACAGACAAACTCACGCGCGCGCACACACACACACGCACACACACACACACACACACACAAGCCCATCCATCCATTGTGCAAAGTGAGTTGACAGATGTAAATGTGCCCAGAGGACAGCAAGACTAAATGAAGATGCATTAGACCTTGTTGTGTGCACATGCATGCATGTTTGTGCGTGTGAAGGAGACCAAGGGGTGCTTGAGGCAACGGAGGCAGCAATGATAAATGTCTATTTAAACATCGGCACAAGGCACACTCGCGCTCCCGTTGTATCGATCTGCTCTACTTTGTTCACCTCTAAGCTCATGTCATTAATGTTGTAAATCTTGCTCTGTTCTGCATACATCTGTCAGGCTAATGAATATATTGCTCATGTAATATCTCAATAACCATTTGTTGTCTCCCAGTGATTGAGTATGTACATTTAGCAAAACACTCATTAGCCACAATATGAAGTACACTTGTACCATCTAATAAGAGAGTGTAAGAGTTATGCCTTGACAAAGATAAGTAAAAAAAAATGACAGTGTCAATCAAATGATTTTTTTTTCGTTAGTTGTTTTTTGATAAGTCTTACATGATACATGAACTGGACCTCAGGAGGTTGAGCGCCTATCTAAAATGCATACACACACAATGCTATGTCACGGATGATGGCACTGTTTGCGCGTCATTGTCCCCTCAGCCAACAGCACAGCCTAAGGGCAAATCACTCACTGTGGCCCAGGTCAGAGTTTTCATAGCAATACTGACAGGAGTCACAAAAATTGGAGGGGATGTGAAACCAAGGTTTGTGCTGAGGGGTAATGATAAGGGACAGTAGGGAGGGATGAAATTTTAAAGGCGTAGATGCTGTTTTATCTGCCACTCCTGCCTTCTGTGTTGCTGTCTGCCAATGCTGGGAAAGTATGAAGTTTTGCTGGAAGGCTTATGCAGCCTTAAGCTTTTTTATTTTGTGATGTCCATACAAAGTACACACGGAGAACATCAACATTGTGTGCAAGATTGTTTTCCAGTTTTGTTTAGAAAAATACCAAGCCATTAGTAATTACTGGCAAATATGTTTTTGATCCACATATCATCTTGCGTGTGTCTCCAATACAGTCTTAAATTTGGATCAGACCACAATAAAACAATGCTTATCCTCAATGCAAATGTTCTGCAGTGCACATCTTCATTTTTAAATCTGTCCCTTTTAAATGCAAATTATTGTTTTTTCATTGTCTTTTCTATATGAGGCTGAGTGATGTTTCCCCAGGTTGTTCCCTGCTGTACTCTCTAGCCTCAGGCTAGGTCACTGTTTCCATAGCAACTACTGTTCTGGAGCCCCATGCCCAAAAGTGTCTTTGTTGCACATGTCAGAATAGCTGCCATTAGGAGAAGTACAATGCCATATGCTGTATTTGTATTTGTTTATTTCCTATCAAAGGCTTGAAATTGTAATCATCTTGTCGGGTGAGCCTTGTAAAAAAAAAAAATGTAAATAAATAAAAAGCAAAGAAAAGACCAAACTTATGGCCAAATAGAAGTGCTTCTAAGTTTCACAAATGCTGGATTCAAGCCAGGAATTTCAGTGACTTTGTGAATGTTGCAGGGCCCTAGACTACCTCGTCCAGTCGTGCCAATAAAGGTGAAGCGTGCCATGCCTTGACACAGAACAGTGGTTAATTAAGCTTACTAGACTCTAGGTGTGAAGTGGGCGTAGGCACGTTACGCTGGCCTAGGATGCGTGCGCCCTAAGAAGAAAATAAGGTATAAATAAAGATAAGGAAGAATAAACATAGGAGCTTAGGTAGATTAAGCGATTGAAACTTTGAAACTCCAGTGTTTCTATGGATATTTATATTTTGTTTTTTAAATTCCTATACTGATTCTAAATCAGGACATATTGAAGACAGAATAGCATCTCAGAATAGATCAGGGGCCTCAAACTCATGCCGGTCATTAAAGCAGGTGCTTTAATGGTGATGAGCCCCTTCCCTCAAACTGAAGGAGGTGTTGATCATTAAAATCACCTGCCGTAGTGACCGGCTGGAAAGAAAACCTGCAGGGTCTCGGCCCTCCATGGCACGAGTTTGACACCCTGGAATAGATTGTATTCAACCTGGGAAATTCCACTAATATGTTTGTACTACCAACAGATACAAATGTGCCCAGCACATTCTCTATGTTGGGTTTATGTGTTTGGTCCAAACCCATAACCCTTCTCTTAGCTCCTCAAGCCAAATTTCTAGAGCCAAGTCCTCTAGTGCCAAGTGAACACCCCTTAAGATAGATACTTGCAATATCTTTTATTGGAAGCTCTTCAGGGAAAAGAAACTCTTCTCACTGTCATCACTGTGGCTGAAAGCTGATGTAAGCCCCGAGTGTTCATTCTTTTCTGTCAGAGAGCACATGACATGTTGATAAGAGAGTGAAGGGTTCTCTATTCAACATCCTAAGCAGATGATCAAGCAACCAAAAAGCCCTGGTCTCTAATCATTCACAGTGCCCTAAGGTACTTTCTTTCCAAAAGTCTTTGCAGGAATACAACACCAAAATAGAAATTGGCAGGACGTTATAACTTCACTACGCTATCTCATGTAAATGCAACAACACTAACGTGTTCGTTACGTACTCACTGAGTAAATGCACAAAAGTTGTTTTAACGTGAGTGTGTGAACGCATTGAAAGACCCAAAGTCTAGTTTATGATGGTGACAGCCAACAAAAAAATGTAAATATGTAAGATGTTTGTTTTATGTCAATATATAAAGCATGCATGTGTGGAAAATGCAATACCTTAATTTATAGTAAACAGTGTAATTCTGGACTATAAGTCGCATTTACCCTTGTTTATGATCACGCTATCATCAGAGCAAGGGTTTTTAAGAATGTCTTGCCGCCTCTCCGAACAACATTACATTTACAAGAAGACAAAGCCAGTTTAATACATTCATTCATTCATTCATTCATTTTCTATACCGCTTATCTTCATTAGGGTCACAGGGATGCTGGAGCCTATCCCAGCAGACTTTGGGCGAGAGGCGGGGTACACCCTGGACTGGTCGCCAGTCAATCGCAGGGCCAGTTTAATACATGCCATTTCAATTCTGAAAGCAGACATTTATGATCACGATGTATTCAATTGTCTGGAGACATGTCAAACAGCTGTATTGTAACACCAAAACTTCATTTATGTATTCACTAATGAGTAACTAATAACGGTAAATCATATGTGTGTATTTAGTTATTACAGCAGCTGCAATCTCCAAGCTAGACACAATTAGTGTCCTAATTAAGCAACAATGCAGTTTTCTCAATCCACACAGGTATCATATAATTATGGTAGTACATTAGTTACAAGTCACACCTGACTACCAGCCAAACTGTCAGATTTTTAGTCCGGGTTATACAGCATGTCAAAATGATATATGTCCATCAGTAATATGCGATAGTGCGTACATACATTTTAACATCTCAACCAGGAGATGGCACCTGCTTTGCAAGGCCGCTGATTGACTGCTGCAATATTGTCACCCTATCCTGGATTACAAATAAATAAGAGATACATGATGTTGTGTCATAACCTGATATGTTTGATATTGCATGTCTTTCTGTGAACGTCGTTAGCCAATTACAGCATGCCATTCAGGCAGCATGTCACCTGGAGAGCTGTTCCAATGAGTGAACTGTACTATTTCAAAATATGATAAATCCCTCTGTGAATCAAAAGTGGTAACTTATGTGCAGAGGAGGCAGACATGTCCACCAGGTCTAATTCTGTTCTTCTAACTCAGTGCACACAAAGAATGTCTATTGTGACCGAACAGTTTTATATTGAAAAACATTTATTTAACCCGGTCCTATAATTGCATTAGCATATAATGCATTTTAATTTAGCTGGTTACAGAGTGTTCATTTCAAGCACTGATTGGAAACCCTGGAATAATTAGATTCCAACTCTGCCATGGAATAAATGTTGTGATTTGTATTTCTCTGATATACTGTGGCCGCACGGTGGCTGGATGGGGAGTACGTTGGCCTCACAGTCAGGAGGTTCAGAGTTTGAATCTCCGTTGGGCATCGCTGTGGGAAGTTTGCATGTTCTCCCCGTGTGTTTGGGGGTTTTCTCTGGGTACTCTGGTTTCCTCCCACATTCCAAAAACATGCATGTTAGGTTAATTGGTGACTCTAAATTGTCCATTAGAGTGTGAATGTTTGTATGTCTCCCCTGCGATTGACTGGCGACCAGTCCAGGGCCCCACCTCATGCCCAAAAGTCAGCTGGGATAGGCTCCAGCATACCCTAATGAGGATAAGCGGTATGGAAAATGGATGGATGATATACTGTACAGTACATGTGGTCACTGTTGGCCATGACAACATGACTGCGACTCTTCCTCAGCTCTGCACCCTCACTTCCCTTTGCTGGAAAGGCTGTGCAGAGTTGGTGTTTAACACACTGTGGCTGCCACACTGATTACTTTGTTTAGCGGATGATTGATGAGAAGCACTGCTGGAAATGTCACTTGCCCTGCTAATATATTTGCACCAAGGGAACATTGGAAAGCCAGTGTTAGGACATTGTAATACATTTACAGTTAGACAACAACATTTGTTGGCTTTAATGTGGTTCTTGCAGGTGTTATATCTCTTTGCCTCTTTTACCATCTCACCTTTGATTCTACAGTCAGTGTGAAGTCCACACTAAAACTGCTGCCGATTCATGTTGGAAACTTTGCTTACTGAAAAATTAAAAAACATAAAATAAACATTCTACTACCTATATTGACTTGACCTAACTTGTCCTCAGGCCTCAGGGCAGACTCAGTCTGATGGGGTGTCTGGAGGTATGGTGTATGGATGGACCTAAATTAATCCAACCCTGTGTTCTTATGCAGGGGCCTTTCACTGATCTGACTTAAACCATTAAGTCACTAGAAATATCAATCTTGACGATTATAGGTTAGGCTCCCGCGATCCCAATGATGCTAAGCGGCATATAAAATGGAGAAATGATGGATGATGTTAAATGTATCACTGTAGCTGATGTCACTGTGTTATTTTCAGGGTCAATTTACAAGCTTTGTCACCTACTACTGTAAATAGATGTTAACGGGACTGTCGGCAACATCTACCTAAATGGCGCTAACTTTCAAACATGCTGCAAGCATTATTTCGCCTTCTCCCCACTCCGAACATGCACACGCACAGGGGCCTCTGCTAAGCGCTAATTGTGAGACGGTGGAGATGTCACAGCAACCCTCTAGAATTTTTTTTTTGTACAAAAGGGCCGTGAGAAACAACCATGAACAGCCATTTGTGTTATTCAGGCCTGATGACAATTTTGATTTTATTTCGTTTGTAATAGTGAAAAATCTAGACATTTCTTTTTTGCATCTGTTCCTTTAAACCAGTAGTTCTCAATCATTTTTCGGTCATGGCCCCACTGGGGGACACTGGGGTACTGCACTAATATTGCGTCAAGATTCACATCTGAGGGTAAACATAATCTTAAATGTTTATTTATCCTCTTCATTCATCATATATTTATGTGCATTTTCAATTGTTTTGTGTTTTATGAAAACACCATTTGTGTGAACATTCCTGGCTTTCTGGAACATGTTAATTAGATGGATATTATTTCATATGGCCAAATTTGATTTGGCGTCGAATACAATGTATATGTTTTCATTTGTTTTTTTGTGGACAAACACAGGAAAATATTGCTGTTATTGTTGTATTTCCCCTCCTCGATTTTCGCCATTGTCTGTTTTTGCTATACTCCTGAATTATGTTATTTTGATGTTCTATTGATTTATGTATTCAGTTACTTCGAAAAAATAATGTACCAGCGGTAGGTCTCAGTAAAGACGCTAATACACTTACACCTTTGGAGAGTGACTGATATCGTGGAGTCCATTTAGCTCTAGGGCTTTGGCATCCTTCCAGCATCTCTGCACATACATGCGGTGTGAATGGATTGTGTCCCTCATCCAATGAAGATGCTATCTCAATGAACTCTTGGCAATCATTGCAAAATGGAACACACTATCAAAGTAATGGTAAGGATTTCACCCCCCCCCAGAGGGACCCATCCAGCAGATAACTATTTCATGTGATAGTGTCTATAGACTAAGGCAGTGCTTCTCAAATAGTGGGGCAGTTTCGCAGTAGTATTTGAAATTGGGGGGTGTGAATGCATCTCTGTCCTCCAGTGTGAGAACAACTGGACTAAGGTAATAAGCATTGGCACACATGCATTCGTTAGCAAACAAACATGGATAACAGCTAATGCAAAAAATATTTAAATGTTTAAGTCTGCAGTAAAGTTTGGTCAAACACAAATAACAATAAAGTTGCACCACACAAATGATAAGGCAGTATAAATGTTGTCCAGGTTAATGCACCTGTATCAGACATAAATATGCAGTAAGCCAAATCTTATAGGTACACAGTAGTAGTTTGATACTTCACTTCACTTTAAATGTTTTTTTTTAAGTGGCATATTTTAGAGGTATTTTTTGCTAACAAGGTTGTTGCAATGCTCCAGCCTGCCAAGGTCCTAATCATTCTGAAGATAAATTGCCTCTTACATCTGGTCAAATCCCAGTTTGGGAAAAGATGCTGTCAGTCTGACATTTGTTCTGGTTCCACTTGGTGTTAACTGTACAGTCCAGGGTAACCAAACATGAACTTTGTGTGTTTTGCCAGCAAAGGAGGGGATATATTTAATGCAACATCTGTTCCAACTTGGCTTGTGCATGTTACTTGTTGAATACAACTGTTATTTGTTACCTACTTGAATTATTACTCATTCCAAGAGAGAAACACATTGGTTTCCTGCTAGTTTTTCAATGGTTTGAATCTTTCAGGCTACCAAATATTTTTATGTTAATGGTATCGTAATACAGTATTGGTGGTTTGTGTCCTGTTAAGAGATCATGGTCAGTGTACAGATACAGATTTTTTAAACATTACTTTTGACTAAGAATATGATGTACCCAAATGGTTAACATGTTGGCCACACAAAATGGAAACTGCGGGTTAAAATCTCCATTGGAGGTACTCCAATGGTGAAGTGTCCTCTCGGTGCTCATGTGGGTTTTCTGGGGGTACTGTGTCTTTCTCCCACATCCCCAAAACATAGCCTGGAAACCATGTTTCCATCTTGTGCTGTTTATTGCATTTTTCTCCTATGTCCGTTCTACCACCTGCATGTCCTCAAACCATATCTAAAAACCTCCTCTTTGGTCTTCCCCTGCTCTTTTCTGGCTGCCCCCTCTCCTGCATCCTTCTACAAATATGGTCATAATCTGTCTTTCTCGCACAGCCAGCTCATCTCACTATATATGTCTCTGAATGTGTCTGCTTTTTTCTAATCCTGTCTATCCTTGTCACCCTGAAGGAAAACCTAAGCATGTTCAGCTTTGCCACCCCCAGCACCGCCCCCTGTCTGTTGCTCAGAGCTGCCGTCTCCAGACCACACGTCAGGGATAGTCTCACTACCATCCTGAAAAATCTTTCTTTTCACTTTTGCTTCCTCACCAATACCCCTTGCATCCTCACAGTTCTACCTGATTACCCTGTTATTGAGACATACTGTATGTATAATATTTTGCTACCTTCATTCTTCTTCCTGTCCAGCTCATCCCTCCCTCTCTCAGGGTTTTCTTCCACTTACTGTGTGCAGGTGGAAACATCTTCAATATACCTCCAAAAGGTGGAAGCAATCGATTATAATGTCTCCATCAATATAGCAGACAATAATCAGGGCCGATTCCTAATGCATTCCAACCTCCACCTAGAACCAATTTGTGACACTTGTAGCACACCTCTGTGCTGTCCTGCTACCCTCATTCATGCCGTGTACAACTTTAACATACTTCCGTCACCCACAATTTCTTCATGCGGTACCACATCTCTTTTCCCAGCACTTTATTGCCATTTTTTATAAAACCACAAAGACATAATGTAACTCCTTCTGTCCTTCTCTGTACTTCATCATCAAGACGTACACAGTGAACATTGCATCTTTCTTGACATGAAACAATACTGTCACTTTCTTTAGCCTTTTTTCCACTACTCTTTCCCAAAGCTTGTTTGTGTGGTTCCTTAGCTTTGTGCCCTCGTAATTACCACAATTCGGAACATCACCCTTGTTCTTAAAGACTGCCACCAATCCGCTGTCCCTCCATTCTTCAGGCAATCTTTCTTTGTCTGAGATATTGTAGAACAAAACAGCTAAATATGCCACTCCTGTCTCATCTAAACACTTCCATACCTCCACGGGTATTTCGTCAAGTCCAATTGGCTTCCCATTATGCATCCTCTTTAGAACTGCTCCAACTTCTGTCTTACTAATGCCTGGAACTTGCCTGGAACTTCTTCATTCACACAACTTTCTCTCTTTGTCATTTTCTACATCCATCAGTTGTTTGAAGAATTCTTTCCATTTTGTCCTCGCTGCATTGTCACTCGTGAGCACATTCCCATCTCTGTCCTTGATCATCCTAACTTGCTGCACATCTCTCCCGTCATCATGGCGTCGGCTTGGTCCTTTTCTATTTCGTACGGTCTAGTCTCTCATACAACCAATCAGAGGCCCCTCGTTTAGCCTTTGTCACTCGAGTCTTCGCATTGCGTCGCATATCTTTGTACTCCTGCCTACTTTCCTCATTCCTCTTGCTATCCCAGCTTTTCTTTGTAAAGCTACATTCTTGGATCTCCGTGTTCCACAGCCAAGTCTCCTTATATATTTTACTTTTCAACGTCCGGCTTTTTTCTTTAATAACTTTTGGCCAATCATCTGGCAGATGCTCACTACCACCAAGAACCTGTCTGAACTTCTTCCTGACGTCCTCGCAGCAGCTCTTGTTTCTCAACTTCCATAATGTGTAACACCATACTGTGATTTACTGGTCACCAGTCCAGGGTGTACCCCTCCTCTTGCCTAAAGTCAGCTAGGATAGGCTCCAGCTCACCTATGACCCTAATAGGGATAAGCTCTATGGAAAATGTATGAATGAACATAATTTATCCGAATTGCACTGTACGTCTCCACTAAAGACTGCACAAAAAAACATGAAAAGGCAATAACTGTTAATTGTTTTGACAGATTTACTCATGTAGAATGGCTCTGCTTTTTATGTAGACTGTGGTGAGGTGACTGCATTAAGAGACACATCTAGGCTGCAGGTTGGCTTTTAACCGGCGGCAACTGTCTCAGCGCTTCCATAACAGCATATTGAAGAAGTTGTTTGTTTTGCTATTTTTAGCATGTGGTTGGGTAATATGCTTCACTATACGCACTGCTAAAAAAAAATTAGATGAACACTTTGAAAACACATCAGATCTAAACGGGGAAAAAATGATCTTGATTATCTTTCCTGATAATTAGTAGGTGATGTATTAGTAACAAAGTTATGCCACATAATTTGATGGAAATGAACGTGATCACCCTATAGAGGGGGGAAAAAAAAGACACCCCAAAAATGAAAGTGAAAAAATGATGCAGCAGACTGTTCCATTTTGCCAAAATGTCATTTTAGCAACTCAAAATGATTCTCAGTAGTTTGTGTGGCCTCCACGTGCTTGTACGCATGCCTGACCACGTCGGGGCATGCTCCTAATGAAACGATGGATGGTGTCCTGGGGGATCTCCTCCCAGATCTGGACCAGGGCATCACTGAGCTCCTGGATAGCCTGAGGAGCAACCTGGCGGCGCCGGATGGACCTAAACATAATGTCCCAGAGGTGTTCTATTGGGTTTAGGTCAGGTGAACATGGGGGCCAGTAAATGGTATCAATTCCTTCATCCTCCAGAAACTGCCTGCATACTCTAGCCACATGAGGTCGGGGATTGTCATGGACCAGGAGGAACCCTGGTCGCACTTCACCAGCGTAGGTTCTGACAATGGGTTCAGGGATTTCATATTAATACCTAATAGCAGTCAGGGTGCCATTATCTAACCTGTAGAGGTATGGGCATATTTCCAGGGATATGCTCCACAGACCATCACTGACCCACCACCAAACCGGTCATGCTGAATGATGTTGCAGGCAGCATTACGTTCTCCACGACATCTCCAGACCCTTTCACATCTGTTGAATGTGCTCAGGTTGATCTTGCTCTCATCGGTGAAGAGCACAGGGCGCCAGTGGCGTAGTTGCCAATTCTGGTGGTCTATGGCAAATGCCAGTCGAGCTCTACGTTGCTGGGCAATGAGCAAAGGGCCCACTACAGGACGTCGGACCCTCAGTCCACCCTCATGGAGCCTGTTTCTAAATGTTTGGTCAGAAACATTTACACCAGTGGCCTGATGGATGTCATTTTGTAGGGCTCTTGCAGTGCTCATCCTGTTCCTCCTTGCACAAAGGACCAGATACCGATCCTGCTGAGGGTTTAGCTCTCAGCTTTAGTAACTACATGTCTCCTGGAAACTCCTCCAAACTCTAGAGACTGTGCTGGGAGACACAGCAAACCTTCTTGCAACAGTAGGTATTGATTTGGAGGAGTTGGACTACTTGTGCAACCTCTGTAGCGTCCAGGTACCGCACTATGCTATCAACTGAGATGTTGATCCAAGAAAGATGAAAAACAGCAGTAGAGAGTCAGCCAAAAAATATGAGGAGTCAGTGGCCTCAACCTGGAAAACCGTTCCTGTTTTGGGGGCTGTCTCATTGTTGCCCCTCCGATGCACCTGTTGTTGATTTCATTAACAACAAAGCAGCTGCTGATTAACAATCCCCTCTGCTACTTATCTGACCAGATCAATATCCCAGAAGTTTGACTGATAGGTTACAATACTCTGATTAAAAAGTGTTCCTCTATTTTTTTTTGATTTGATCTGTTTTACAGTCCTTTCCTCACATTCAGCAGTTACCTTTAGCTTCACTATGGGCCCCCATTGCATCACAATGAAGTGTGCTGAGGCTGTGCATGACCTGCAGGTTCAAACACAGTCCCACACTGGTCATTCTCTGCAGACAACATCAGAAGTGCACAACCAAATCTTGAGATTTTACAGTAGCAGGACTGAAAAGATGAATCGATGTAAAACATACCAAACTTAACAACGGAAGAATCACAATGGCTTTAGTCTGTACCTGACTTTCATGTATGCCTAGAAGAAAATAATCTTAAAATATTCCCCTTCCCTGAATCTTTTACATGGCTTTATCAGACATAAGCTTAAATTAGAGACTACCTTTAGTGCGACGGGCTGCGTAAACACAGCAGTCTGGCAGACACAAGGCTGTATGATCACCAACGTGTGACTAATGACTTGGCTGACACACATAAATCCTTTTATTGTCTTATACGAGCTTCACTTAGTGCAGTCAGGGCTTTGAATTTGTTAGGGCGACGCAAGCAGAACGGATGGTGTGGTCAGCTGAGTGTAAGCAACTCTGCTCAGATGCATGACTTCATACAAATAATAGGTCAGTTGGACTAAATTATAAATATATACAGGGCTGCACAAAAGCAACCATTAAAATAGTGGGATTGGACCAAAAAAAACCTCTCGCTTGGGTCAGTTTAGCTTATGGGATCAAATACTGAAGAACTATTGCATAAAGTAAGGACTTGACTGAGTTGTTTCCATTAGTGGGCTGGATAGAGCTCACATGATCACAACAACAGCAAATGGTAAAGTTTTTGAGTAGCAGTTTAATACAACCAACCTCACTGCAATTTTGAAGCTGAATCACACAGGAAACTCACGGGAAAGCAAAAAGTCATAAGCTATAAAAGAAAAGAGCCGGATCCCTGTCGGTGGTGAGTGATGTTGCGCCTAAATGCTTAATTAAGCACCTTGAACTTCGCCATATTATGCCTAGCTGCCACTACATTGTTGATAAAACTATATCCCACATGGGTCAGTTTTTCCTCAGACCTACTGTTACTGATGGGGATGTCCTCATCCACATTTTTTGGCTTCCAATTTGATCCGGAATCAATTTTAAAAATTTCTAATCAGCTTTTGTTACAAACATGAATTTGTGTAAATGAATATGGCTATGAAAATAATAGTAAAAATAAACGTATAACAAAACGTATTGCTGAATTTATTTTTTATTACACTGCATGACCAACAGTATTGTTGGCTGTATTGTTTGTAACAAACCTCACTGAGTCAGGTTCCTAATCCAATAAAATTCCATCAAATGAAAGATTACTACTTTTCGAGTGGGACTTATCATTTGACATAGTTATATTTCGATTTCTGGTATGATTTAGAATATCGGACAATTTTTTTGACAAACTCTCTTCAACGCAATTGTTATTGATGGCCCCTAGCAACAAACAGCAGTTAGATGGTGACCCAGTTTTACAAAAGTTATACAGCAACCGGATCTCATGGTGGAAACCAATTTGATCTGATCTTTAAAATACAGTGGCTCGGCAGCCAATCCCAATCCTGAAAATCAGATTGGTTCTTCTCTAGTTGCTATTACTTGGACTATTACTTGATCAAACATTTTCTGATATTTCACACTACAAAATAAGTAAGAAAAACATAAGGTTTGCTTATATCAATATTTTACTGAAAGTGAAAAAGTTGTATGTACATATTACGTTGCATAACTGAAAAATGACACACCAAAACAGCATCTACTGACTATGAATATGTCGGTTATTTTTCTATTCTACACCATTTGCCAGCTTAGATGTCACAGACTTTTAAGGATCCCTCACATTTGATCTCAAGTGAACTGCAGTTCACGGGCAAGCAGACCGAGACCACTTGAGATGCGGTTCTTAGTTCTCTTTTTTGGTGCAGTCTGGTCTTTGGATGATCAATCAAAATGATTCCTATTAACATGTAGTATATTCGTTAATTTCAATACTGCAGTCCTGATAAAGTGTGATAAAGCTGTGTCCTCGTTATCGTCTCATTCTTCATCTTTCCATCTTTCGTCTCTCCTGTTGGTCTTCTCTTCCTCCTTTTTTTTTGTCAACTTATCTTCCTCACCATTTGCCCGTCTTTTTTTTTCTTCCTGTCCTATTTCTCAGGGTCTCATGGTGAAGCTTTGTCCAATTACCATGCCAGCATTTAATTGGAACAGCCTACACAAACTGATTAAACTGAGTATCTCTTATATATAGACAAGCTGTATTTTGTACACACTCACTCACACACAGCAGAGCATTTTGATACACAATACACACTCAACCTGTTAACATGCTCCAATTGTATAAGCACACACACACACACACACACACACGCACACACACACACACACACAAGGCACCGTGTTAGAATTGGTGGATTTTTTCCAGGTTGGTACTTCAGCGACTCTGTTGCTGCCCTCTTTGTGGAGTCGAGGCCTGTTGGCTACAGCCGCAGATAGATTTTTGGCCCAGTTAGACCATGAGCTCCCTGTAGCTGCTGTCATTGTGTCATCCAGCAACTGGCGACAACACACACACATTAAGGGCAAAAATTACATTATATACACAACTAAATACGATACTTATTGACATAATAACAATAACAGTTTCAGGTCTTTTTTTTTGGCTCAATAAATTTTAAGCTATTCATACAATAACATCAAGACACTTGTCTGATATGTTGTATTTTTATTTTTCAGTCCTGCCCAGCCATACGTGTGGCACCCCCGGACTCATCCCAAACGGAGTCATCCATGGTGCACGGTACAACATCGGGGACAAAATCCGCTACAGCTGCGAGTCAGGTTTCGTCCTGGAGGGACATAATATCCTCACATGTATTGTATCAGCAGGCAGTGGGGCCCAGTGGGACTTCCCTTCGCCTTTTTGTCGAGGTAAGAACCTTTCTTGCTTTGGTTCTCACCCTTGACTGATATGAGCACTTGCACCATCTCCCAAAGCAGCTTTCTACCTGCTGGTAAATCCATGAGGAAAATACTGCATATCTCCAGAGAGAAATAAGCCACAAGCACTATAAAAATTATGTGTCCGGGTCATGAGAACAGAAAGACCTGATCATGAGGTTATAGTGGAAGGTAGTGGAAGTGGAAGGGTGTAGTGGAAGGTGAGAGTCCCCCTGTGTATTGATTACCTTAAATCATAGTTAGTTAGGTCTTGTATAAACTATGTAACAAACCATTGTATGAACCAGATGGACCCTTAAATCCTCCCACAAAGCCACCTGTAATGGTTCATTTGTCTACACACAAGAAGAAACGTACAGGTTTCTGTTTGAAAAATCTTTGTTGAATGATATACTTTCTACAAATCTCTTACTGGTTAATTTCCTTTGGGACTTGAACTGTGATAATTTTTCCTGGATGTCTTAATGTAGTCTGTTCCTATCACATATTTGTGTAATACAGTATTTGTGTGTGTGTGTGTGTATATATATATATATTTTTTTTTCATATATACACACACACTCTATATGTATATACAGGGTGTCCCAGACAATGTATATAGACACTTTAAATAATTGTAAAGTAGGTGTTTATTATGATTTGCTTAGTTTTCCAAATGTAAAATAATTTACAAACATCCTTCTATTGTTTTGTCACCGCCTGTTCCCAAAGTGATGCCAATAATGAACAAAAAAAAAAAAAAAAAAAAAAAAAAAGAAAAAAAAAAAAAAAAAAAAAAATAAAATAGAAATTACAAAAAAAAAAAGATAAAAAAAAACAAGAAGGAAATAAAAAAAAACCCAACAAACAAAACAACAAATTAAAAAAGAAAAAAAAAAGAAAGAAACCCCAAAAAAATAAAAAAGAAATAAAAACATACATAAAAAAAAAATAACAAAAAAGAAGAATAGAAAAAAGGGATTTAATAAAAAACCAACAAAATAAACAAAACAACCAAAAAAAAAATAATTTTTAAGGGAAAACAAAAAAAAAAAATAAAAAAAAAAAAAACAAAAAAAAAAAAAAAAAAAAAAAAAAAAAAAAAAAAAAAAAAAAAAAAAAAAACAAAAAAAATAATACAAAAAAAAAAAATTAAAATAAAAGAAGAAAAAAGAACAAAAAAAGAAAAAAAATAAAAAAAAGAAGAAAAAAAAAAAAAAAAAAAAAATTAAAAAATAATTTAAAAAATAAAAAATAAAAAAAAAAAAATTAAAAACAAAATTAAAAATAATTAAAAAAAAAAAAAATTTTTAGGAAAACATAAAATTAAAAATAAACAAAAAAATAAAAAAAAAAATAACAATTAAAAAAAAAAAAAAAAAAACCAAAAAAAAAATAAAAAAAAATAAAATTTAAAATTAATTAAATTAAATTAATTAAAAAAAAAAAAAAAAAAAAAAATAGAAAAAAAAAAAAAATTCATCACTGTCACAAAAAAAGTTAAATATTTCTTCACTCCCTGGGTCCATATACAAAAATCACAAAAAGGTGGGACCATCGGGGCCCCAGGCGAGACCCCAGGATGAATCTAAAGCACCTCACCAGGCCAATCTTCCCATATTTGGTGTATGCTATTGTGTTTTTATTGCTGTGTTTTAGCCTCATGGCTGTAGTGCCAAGAAAGAGAAGGAAGGTGGGTGTAAAATGCCCCATCCAACTCTTCCATCATTGCAACATATGTCTTCATAAAGTTGTTATGGTCCTCAGAGGACTGAAAGAATGAACATTTTCCACCTCTACTTTATATACTCTAATACTGGATCATATTACATAGACACACTCAAAACAGCAAGGGGGTGTAAGTTAAGTATCTATACAAGCCATTGTGTCATATCATTTATTCATTCGAATTCTTCTCTTTCCAGCGGAGGGGGCTTGCGGTGGCACATTGCGGGGCACTGCAGGTTCAATAACCAGCCCCGGATACCCTGCAGAGTATGACAACAATCTGGACTGTACATGGTCAATTCTCGCTGAACCCGGAGACACGATAGCCCTTGTCTTCAATGACTTCTTATTAGAAGACAAGTATGACTTCCTGGACATTGGTGGGACGGAGGCACCCAGTATATGGTGAGAAAAAAATGTGCACACCCAAGTTACACACAATGATTACATGAGAGATTTTCAGATCTTACAGTATGTAAATGCACACACAACATGGTCCTGCTCTTAAAATGAAATGCCATGAAACTACTTTTAAGTTTCATTTTAAGTTTTGCTTAAAACTTCTGTTTTCTTTTTACAGGCTTAATTATACTGTAGTGTTCACACATTTCTGTGAGTCATAAAATTGAAATAATCGTCTGGAGCAAAGATTTCCCAGCAGGGGTGCACGTACCCCTATTGGTACATGAGCAAATTGCAGGACGTATGTGAAAACATTTAATTTCCAAGATAAGTATACATTCTCACATGGGCACTAAAACTACTTTCCCCACGGAGACAATAACCTGCATCGTATCGGTCGTGTTACATTCTACTTTTGGAGAATTATCAACACGTATGAGTGAATGGGTACTGACGGTATGACAAGAATGGTTGTGAAACACTCTTATAAAGCACCATGTTCTTATGATGATTTTGAAGCATGAAAAAGTATATTACATTCAAATAGAATGCATAAGCCTTTTACCTAAGCAAACCCATCCCTCAATCAGACCATTTTTTATACAATTGTCCTCATTAGAAATGTGTTATATGATAATAATAATTTATGCATTTAGGCTAACAAGTCATTTGCTTTCTGTACAGAATATGTTTTAGCTTAGGCTCTAAATCATTGTAATGAATTGACTGAATGTGCTTGCTTGCAATTTCCTTATTTATTAAAACCCCACAGAGAAGGTGACAAATAATTATTCACTCCAAAATGCAATGACCATGTTTCAAAATTTGCACTGCGTTCCATCTGCTCCTTTACTTAAAAAAAAGTACATACTTGGAAATCATACCTTCATGTTAAGTGAAGACATAATGTATTTGGATAGAGATGGGGGCATTCTGCCAGTGTAGCATGCGGATGCGGTTCTACTTTCAGTTGCTGTGAAAATGCATAAAGGATAAACAATACCATGTGATGTCCATCAGTGTCAACAACAAAGATGACTGCAGGGCCTTTGTGTTGAGAAAACCACATTAGTAGCCTTTATAGTGATTTGGAATTCTATTGAGACATATTTTAGAGTTTGTTCATGCATCATCAATTAATTTCGGAAATGAAGAAATGCTGCCATTCCCGAGGGACCTCATTAGCCTTGTGTGACATCACTTTTTTCTCTCCTTCTTCGAGCAAGACAAATTACTTGGTGTTACACCGATAAAAATAAATTGCTTTCATAAAAACATTGACTGAATCATTTCATAAATCTTACAACTTTTATTTATGATGTCAACTCTGTAATCCTTTGCAATGCAATCATTCATCCGAGGCTTATGTTCATATTTCCTCTCAGTTGCTTAAGGTGACATGGCATTTGGTCTCATTCAGTAAATATACATAAATATTCATGAGACCAGGTGTTTGCATCCATATGGGAGGAATGGGCCATAACATGCCATGTAACTGTAACTATATTGGCATCTTACATTTATTTTTCTCACAACATTAAGTCTCTTAAGACGTTCTCATTGTCGGAAACAGAAAGAAAGATTTCATTGGAATTGATTGGTGGACAGATAAAGGAACGGCGTGAAGACGGCTCAAGAGGACGGTGCTAGACAGAAACAAAAGGATCAGCGAATAATTGCATATTTAGTCCTGTCGCCAGCCATACATCAAGCGTGGCGCTCTCATGATACTATTTATGTGTATGTCTGCGTGTTGGTGTCAGGACTTAAGTGGCCTGCTGACAGCTTGAGTTGTTGCTATTTTTCCCCGAGGCACTGACAGCACACACACATATGCATGCACATACACGCATGGCTTATCTGTGAGAGCAGAACATTTAAAGATTGCTATCGCCCTGTCCTCTGCAGTGCAGGAGGGGGACGCTTCGGGAGGCCCATTCAGTGAGGTGGACCTTTTTCAGGGTAGAACCGGAAATTCAACCTGTAAGTCGTGAGCCTTACCTTTTGTTGCAGCTCTCTCTTCATCCCGCAATGGTTCGGTGCAGCGACCGCATTACTGCAGAGGAACAGAACCGGTTACAAAATGCAGTCTTGGCAGACAGAGGCCTACCTTCACTGTGAACGGGTTACATACTGCTTACTGCTGGTAATAGCATGCTGCTGCAAAGGGCACGGTTGAATGACTTTTCCAAGTCCACAAAGCACATGTGGACCAATTGAGCACTTTCCCACGCACCATCCAGTGCCCTTGCAAGGATGTAGAGCTGGTCCAGCGTTACTCGGCCAGGACAAAAAAACACATTGGACGTCTGTACTGTACTTAAAGGTTCAAATAATAGTCTTCCCTCCAGCAATACGGAATAGATTTTCGCAGAGAGGCTGAGGTGTGTGATGCCCTCTAGTTGGAACACACCCTCCGGTCACCCTTCTTGAAAAGGGGGGCCACCACCCTGATCTGCCAATCTAGAGGTACATTACATCTTCCAAGCACAATGTCAAAGTGACGGGTCAACCATGACAGTCCCATAACATCCACAGCTTTAAGGAATTGAAGGAATTTCATACCCAGGTTTTTGATTTGACCACTGCAGAAGCAGCGCACCAAATGGTCTGTCAGCTGCTTCAAGAATCCCACAAGATCAGGAGTGGCAGGTCTGTTGGTCATTCTCCCTCATCATAAGTCAATTGCTTTTTTCACCCATGTGTCCAACATATGTGGACACAGGCCTGCTGATATGACTACAAGGTTGATTATGGACCTGCAGCCTAAGGTGTCCTGGTACCAGGTGCACTTGTGGACATCCTTATGAACATGGTGTTTGCCGTGGGCAAACTATGGTTTGCACCAAAGTTCAGTAACGTCAGACTGCATGACTTCAGATCAGAGAGGCCGTGCCTCCCAATGTTGCCCCTCCAGGTCTCACTGTCACTGGGAACTGAAATCTGAAGCAGGACTGAAAACCCACTCAAGCCAAGGAAGAACATACAAACGCCACAAAGAGAATTTCCAACGGACATTCAAACCTGGATCTCCTCGTTGTGAGGCAGACGTGCTAACCATTATAACGGTGCTGCCCTTTACCAAAAAACGATTGGTTGTTTTGTTGTTTACATTCTCATCTATGCTATCCAATCAGATTCTGCTATGCATGATCCCATGTACAGTATCATGTAAGTTATTTTCTCCAAGCATGGTATTAAGACATGACTGACTCCCTCACACAAGGATATGGGCAGGTCATTGTGATAATGATTGCCACCTGACAGTACCTCTCTGACAGGTTGTTCCTTTTTATAAGGAGCTTTCTTCTGATTGGTTGTCCCAAAAGCAATTTCCTGTTTCATGTTTCTGTCTGCTAGCTGGCAGCTTCAATGTCATGTTGACTGGCTGCCACACATGCACACCCTGTTGCATACACCCTCTTGCAGGCTCGCACACACAGGTAATTGAAATGGGACCAGTGTTTTTTGTGTTATGGCTCAACTGTAACATGTTTGTCAGAATGATATGTCCCATGTTATATCCAACCATTCCCTGTTTTTTGCCCCTCAATCTATTTTGGCCAAACCTCCCCTTAGGGCATTCAGACTTTTGTAGGCATCTTAGAATGAAATGTAGGTCGACATTATATTAGAAATTGCAGATATAGTTTTTTTTGTTAATTTTTTTTGTTATTGTTGGTTGATTTAATTTCAATTGGATATGTATGTATCTTCATTGATGGAAAAAAAAAGAAGAAATGTTGAATGTTTTTTTCTGAGCATAACAACCCTAAATGTACCATAGGGCCAGGGAAATTAAATTATTTGTTTAGCTTATATAAAACCAGACTTGTAAGACACATTTTAACACATTAGCTCACATGCAGTCACTTAAAATAGAATATGTCGCCTTTCGTTGTCACGTTTTGTAGGAGTTTTGGAAAAAAGCTCAATACTACAAGGCTAAGGGAGCATTAGACTCCAAGGTCCGCGTATTCATTTTCCTTTTTATAGATGTGTACTACTACAACATCAGTGCCAGCTGCTGGTCATTCAAGGAGGGGGAGCTAATTTCTTTCTGGCTTACATCATAAATTTGTTTATTTATACGTAAATTTTACCACCGGTTTCTAGTTGTTTTTAACACAGACAAAGTCGCTGGGGATCGGTAAAAATCAGTTCAGAACAAAGGAAAGAAAAACTTGGAAAATGCTTGGGTGGATGCTTACACTTCAGGATCACTGATTCGCTCATTTCACCATCAATCAAAAAGGGATTCCACCTCCGACAGATCATACAATCATCATGCAGAAGCCAAAGGTCCGGTCAGCCCACTATCTCATAGATGCCAAGAGACGCTGAATGATGACAAAGCCCAGAAATTTGACTGGGGTCAATATCACTTTCTGTTAAAAGTACAATAATAATACTAAATCTACAGTACATAGTGGGGAAGAGGAGAATACTACTATGAATATTTACATGTAATGTACAATATATTTAATGATTATAATTATGGTATTTACAATGTTGCAGGTTGCAATGCTGTACAATAAAATGTGTTATGTCCAAAAACTATGTAGTGCCAATGATCAGTGCAACAAATAGCAATACAAGTACAATTCACAGTGTTAACATCCAAAAGGTAGGGAACACAGGTTATCTAAATAATGTTGGGGCCGGGGGGTTGTTAAGAATTCAATACTTTGACAGCCAGGGGGAAGAAACTGTTATTGAGTCTGGATGTTTTGGCCAACAACTCTCTGTATCTCCTAACGGAGGGAATGAATTGTGACAATGGGCGGTCCGCAGAGATTTTGCCTGCCCTCTTCTTGGCTCTCTTATATTCATATATTTTACCCAGTTTCTGCTCCAACATTGCACATCACGGCCCACGAAGCACACACACACGTGCATTAGTTATGTTTGTTCTTAGCTAATAATAGCAATTTGGCAATGTTTTGCTACTAATGTTTGCCACGTTTTGCTATGCCATTGAATGTGTAGCCATATCATAACCTCAATAATCATAACCATCATAACCACACAGTGATTCCATATTTTCAGTTGCCTCTTTGAGACTGCTTGCATTATGTGTATGTGCATAAGCTACGGATAGTAGTGAGTGAAATTCATGAACGCCAATAATTGTATTTGGGTCAAACCAAAATGTTACAAAGTGTAACTTCAAATAGTGACAAGTTTAGAAATGTAATTGTTCATGCAAGCGCAGAAGCATGACATCACTCGCATTTCCGTGTGTTTACGGAAGTAAAGACTGCTGAGGTGTGTGCTCCAGGGATGTCCGATACCATTTGATTTCATTTCTGATTCGACACTGGGTAAAATTCAGGCAGGTATTGGCGATACTAATTCAATACTATGTGCAAATTCAGCTAATGTGTGTGGTAAATTAAAAAATGTAGTGTAAAGTATTTCAAATCATAGCATAAAGAATACAAGACATCATAGTCATTTATAAAAAAAAACGTGAAGTATATTAGTGTAGTAGGGTGATTTACAATATAGCCAAGCTAATATACAACATCAGGAAAAATAAAGGACAAAATAATATACCTAAAGTATCAAAAGCACTTCACCCACATTGCCTAGTGTGAAAGTGGTGTGTGTGTGTGAGTGTCGGTGGTGGTCGGAAGGTTTGATGGCGCACACTGGCAGCCTCGCTTTCCATCGGTCTTCCCCAGGGCAGCTGTGGCTACATAGTGGCTTACCATCACCAAGTGTGGTGTGAATGAATAATGATGATCTCAATGTAAGCTTATAAAAATAAAGCGCATAAGTGTAATTCATTATTATTATTGTTACAAAAGTATCACTATTTTGATTTCAGAATCGACTTAAGAACATGAAGAGCTGGTATTGGAGATAAGGACATTTCAGTATCGGTCTGCACAATACGAGCACACTCTGCTTAACGCGTTTGTGGCACTTTAAAGGATTTTATGCAACGGGAGTCAATATTTTCTCAACCAAATGATTCCGTGTAGAAGATGAAGAAGAAAGATGGCAATAATTTTGGTATGGAAGTTTGCAGACAACTTGTTGCCACGTTTGTGCCATGGTGGTGCTGGTGGATGAGATCCGCCCGGAGTTCCTTAAGGCTGTGGATGCTGTGGGCGTGTCTTGGTTGACATAACTCTGCAGCATTCCATGGACATCAGGGGTCAGTGCCTCTGGACTGGCAGACCAGGGTGGTGGTCCCGCTTTTCAAGAAGGGGGACCCGAGGGTGTGTTCTAACTATTGTGGGATCACAATCCTCAGGCTTCCCGGTAAGGTCTATTCAGGGGTTCTGGAAAGGAGGATCCGCCGGAGAGTCGAATCTCGGATTCAGGAGGAGCAGTGTGGTTTTCGTCCTGGTCGTGGAACTGTGGACCAGCTCTATACTCTCGGCAGTGTCCTTGAGGGTGCATGGGAGATTGCCCAACCAGTCTACATGTGTTTTGTGGACTTGGAGAAGGCATTTGACTGTTTTACTCGGGGAATACTGTGAGGAGTGCTCCGGGAATATGGGGTATCAGACCACCTAATCAAGGCGGTTCGTTCCCTGTATGAACGGTGTCAGAGTTTGGTTCGCATCGCCAGCAATAAGTCTGACCTGTTTCCAGTGAGGATTGGACTCTTCCAGGGCTGCACTTTGTCACCGATTCTGTTCACTACTTTCATGGACAGAATTTCTAGGTGCAGCCAGGGCGTTGCGGGGTTTCAGTTTGGTGGCCGCAGGATTTGATCTCTGCTTTTTGCAGATGATGTGGTCCTGTCGGCTTCATCGATCAGTGACCTTCAACTCTCACTGGATCGGTTTGCAGCTAAGTGTGAAGCGGCTGGGATGAGAATCAGCACCTCCACGTCCGAGTCCATGGTTCTCGCCCGGGAAAGGGTGCAGTGCCATCTCCGGGTCTGGGATGGGGTCCTGCCTCAAGTGGAGGAGTTTAAGTACCTTGGGGTCTTGTTCACGAGTGATGGAAGGATGGAACGCGAGATGGCCATTTTCATCTTCACTTCTTCCAAGTCTTTGCAGTGCCACTTTATTCCAACGAATGGCATCTTATTGGGCTAAAGGCCATTACATCAAAGGAGTGAAACACAGAGCAATTAATCATATTTTCTCCCCCGCTGTCCACTACATTTCTCCACTTATTTTCACATTATAATGTCCATACATTGCAGTCTAATATTTTTTAGTTTTTAGTTTTAGTTTTTTAGTTATGATTTGAAAGACCTGATGCAATCTCTCATTCACATTTATTTCGGTCCCTTCCAGACTTAAAAACCTTTATTTGCGAATTATTACATTAATTAGTTAATCACTGCAGTTGATGAAACTATTATCCATAATATAGTCCAAGACCTCCCTAGATAATAAATACAACATATTAAATTATTCTCAACATTTCTTTTACTTCTTATTCTTGTACGCATTTTATTTTTAAAAAGGCTTTTATTCAATATAGAATGTAAATTAATTACAAGTCTATGCAAAACAAACTATTATGTAAACATTTTTTCTATGAGATTGTCATCCTCAATTAAAACTCAAGTTAATTATGAGGCTGGATGTGGACATGCTCATTCTTACATCACACAAAGATTGCAGGCTAATGAACCAACTATACCACATTATCTGCAAACAGAAGAAATACCAAACCAATACCCATTGCAGATTGTCCCTCCTTGTTAATAACAAACAGCCGAAAGTCACGCACAACCCCATCAGCAGCCACTTCCCCATTTAAACCAACTTGATTGCTGTGAGACCTGATAATCCCACAGAGACAAGAGTATGGGCATTCTACAGCAGTCCAAAATACAAGAAGAGAGAAAAAATATCTGTTTGTGAGTTAAAGTGGATAAAATACACATTTGTTAGGTTCAGCCAAGAGCGAGAATCTTATTACAGCACCTTGACCATGGTACATTCCCCCGGGAAAGCATACTTCCAAGGCTGGAACCTGCAATGTCTGGCTTGGTAAGCCACTCTAAAGCCTCCATGGTAAAACAAAAAAGCAAAAAACAACATTAATAAATTCAGTTCATATTTTCTGTCCAAACTAGAATGTCGGTCCTATTGCTCTGCACTAGTCTTACGTATAGGCAATGTTAAGAGGTGGAGTTTGCATTAATTATACAGTACATTTACACTGCATGCCTGTGCACATGTGCTCCAGCATTAAAAAGTGTCACATGCAACGCACATACTTTAATCGCACTGAATAGTGTGGTGGTCATAAATAATTGGTGGGTGGAATGATTACATTGGTTATAGAAGGCTTCCAAGTTAGCCATTCATGACTGTGATCGCGCATGAAAATGTGTACCCCTCAAGCCCACTTTTCACAACCGTGCTGAGGACAGGGAAGGGTATTGTGCTTGAGAGCATCACATAGTGCTTGAAATCAGCGAATCCTCACTCAGACCAAATATGCGTGCCCAAGTATGACAGATATTTGGTCAGTTTCAATTTTTTTGTGTTTCTCCATGAAGTGTCCCTTTTTTTAGCATTACTTAGCTTTTGGACATTTTTAGCCAAGCATGTTGGCACAGCAGGTAATTAGCATCAGCAGCTGTCTGTTGTTGATAATATTCTCTTCAACCTCTCGGACTTGTGTTTGAGGAATATGTATTGACTGTACTGTGGAGCTTGTCACTCAGCAAGAAGTTCAGGTCCACAGAGACTTGCAATGAGTGTGTTAAATACACCTAAACAAAGAGTTTTTCCGGCAAATGATGAAGCCAACATGAAGGGCAGAGGCCAAAACAATATTAGTTAGAGGCTAGTAAAATACGTCTCTAATGGCTCAATCACCAGTGAAGCTAATCTGCTGGATTAGTGCAGAAATAGGTAAGGGGATACTGTACCTCATTCCATTCTGTTGTCTCCTCCCACATCACCTTCCACCCATTCTCCATTTTTTTTCTCACTTATTTGTCTCCATCTTCTACAAGTGGGTATTTGTTATGTCCGGGCCCATTTGCACTTCACAGCTATTGTAACCTCCCTCCTGAGTTTAGTCTTTCCAACCTATCGCTTTCTCTCTCTTCTGTTAAGTTAAGTGTATCTCCACTCCCCTGAGCTCACCTTCTTACCTCATGTTTTCCCTGCTCATCTACCTACACATCTTCTTTAAATATTGGGCCGAAGACGATTGTTGTTTTCCCCAAAACCTGCTTTACCACTACTGGTACACACCTGCACATCATTATCACGCTTTCCTCTATTCTTCTCCTCCTCCTCCTCCAGGAGCCATGTCTGGTCACTTCTCATTTGCAGTTTTGCTGTCTATAACACACAGTATCTCCACTTCTGCTATTTGTACTCCACTTCTTTCCACTCATTATACCTAACATTTTGACTTTTTAAATAAGCTCCTATATGAACAGTCTTCATTACGTATGATTTCAGTTAGAGGCTAAGAAACATTGTGTAGTTTGGGCCTTGATCAAATGGACTTGGAAATAATGTTATACATAATGTTCATGAGGAATCCTCCATCACTTTTCATTTTTCACTATATCACACTGACATAAATAAGCTCACAGTGAAGGCCTGCAGCGTGCCAGCTGGTTGTTTTCCAAATTCATAATATCATTTGAAGGAATTTTCCAGTGCACAAACCGTGGCACTGAGCAATGAGGGTGCATCTCAGCAGGTGTACGACAACAAATGATTTACACATCAAACACTGACGACTTCTCTGACTGACTTCCTCTTTCCATGCACTAGGAGGTTGATATAGTTGTTTTGGTGGATGGCTGTTTTTCAGTAACAAAGATTCAACCAGTTGGATGCTTTTGTTCTACCAACACAAAGCACCAAATCAAAAATATATCTATTTTTATAAAGGTATAAATATAACACTGCATAGTTATTCTTGTTCTACATTAGTGGTTTCCATTTAAATGTTGAAGTTTCAAAAAGTGCAGAGGACCAGAACATCATAATATAGCAAATGTATAGTATGCATTATCTGTTAGTATCGCTTATCCAAGAATGTATATTTTTGATATTCACAGTGAATAGGACTAATAAACAGTCTTACATCTATATACAGAAGATATTAAATATAATGCATGTAATGATGCAAATATCTATCCATTTGCTATTCCACTTATTCTCACTAGGGTCGCAGAGGTATGATGGAGCATATCCCATCTGATTTTGACATGTGCCGTGGTACACCCTGGACTGGTCGCCAGCCAATCACACGGCACATATAGACAAGCAAACATTCACACTCAAATTCATACCTAGAGTTGCCAGTTAACCTTTTTTGAAATATGGGAGGAAACCCATATACCCAGAGATACCCAGAGAAAAAACCCACACACGGGGAGAACATGCACATTTTTTCAGTTCCCCTGATTGTGTGGCCAACACACATTGGTTGTGTAGGCCACACACATGTGTAGGCCACTGATTGTGTGGCCTACCAACCAATTTCATTATTACCTCAATTTTCCAAAATCATGGAAAAGTTATTCAACCGTAGGTTGGAAAAATTCCTCAATAAGAATGACATCCTGGTAGGCAGCCAAAACGGATACAGAGCAAATATTTCCACTTCTATGGCACTGATTGAAATCACAGAGGAAATTACAAATGCTATAGACCATAGAAAGTGTGCAGCCTCAGTATTCATGGATTTAACAAAGCTTTTGATACAATCAATCACAACATCCTAACTAGAAAATTGGAAAGGTATAGAATCAGACGGTTAGTTCTGAACTGGGTTAAAAGCTACCTTGCAAACAGGAAACAATATGTGAAGTTAGGATAATATGCATCTACAAATTTAGAGCTATTATGTGGCGTACCACAAGGGTCAATTTTGGGAACATAACTACAAAAGTACACTTTACTCGCTTGATCTACTGCGAAAAAGATTAATTAAGAAAATCCATAACGAGCGTGCAAAGAAAATACAAATCCACTGTTTCAAAAATCACAATTATTAAAATTTGCTGATCTGGTAAACCTTCAAACCGTTAAAATAAAGCATAAAGCAAACAACAACCAGTTGGTAACCAGACAAGGACTACTAGATTCTGGCCTAAGTGGAAGATTTCAAGTACTTTGGGGTCTTGTTCACGAGTGAGGGAAGAGTGGAACACAAGATGGACAGGCGAATTGGTGTGGCATCTGCAGTGATGCAGACTCTGCATCAGTCCATTGTGGTGAAAAGGGAGTTTAGCCTAAAGGCAAAGATCTCAATTTACCTGTCCATCTACGTTCCCACCCTCACCTATGGTTTATCCGAAGGGTGGCTGGGCTCTCCCTAAGAGTTAGGGTGAGAAGCACTGTCACCTGGGAGAGACTGAGGGAAGTCAGATGAGGTGGCTTGGGCATTTGGTTAGGATGCCTCCCGGACACCTACTCAGGGAGGTGGTCAGGGCATGTCCGACCAGTAGGGAACCTCGGGGAAGACCCAGGACACGTTGGAGAGACTATGTCTCTCAGCCAGGCCTGGGAACGCCTCACAATCTGCCGGGAGGAGCTGGACGAAGTGGCCCCATTTTGGCTGAGATTTTTGGTTAATATGATATAATCATAATAATAAGACAAATCAACAATAAACAGCAACAATTACAAAATTAAAAGATTTTTAAAAATAAAAAAAAACTTGCTGAGGGCCGTGAATGGTTCTAAGGTATTTATAGAAAATTGACAACTTCAATTCTAGATGTGCGGTGTATGAAATACTCTACCTTCCTGTGAAGAGCACTTATTATGTGACCATAACAATAAGGCCTTTGCCAAAACACTTTATTTAGTTAGTCAGGAGGACAGCTTTCACAAAGACTCTAAAAAACAAGCTTAATCTCACACTGATAAAGCCTGCTTATTGACTCAGGGGAGCAATGCTGAAGTCGTTGTGTACTAGATTCCTGCTGCCTTCAGGCATACACAACGCCAGTGCTGTGCTTTGGTTTCAGTATTTTCATACTTTCTATCCCAGATATCTTGAGCTGTCTCTTTCATTTTGGAGCTGATAACCTCCTCAACTATGCATCTCTTGTGATAAGCACTCAATAAAGTTCTCTTAATATTTTCAAAAGACCTCGTCTACTTTATTTCTGACCTGCTCCTTATCTGTGTTTCTCTTCTTCTATCTGTGCTATTATTAAAGGGCATTTACAGTGACTCTCATAAGGCATTGGAGGGGGGGAACACATAAATTTCAGGCAGCATGCAGTCAGTACATCAATTCCTATTTTTGACACAATTCCCACTTTTTTGTGTGTGCTTTTTTATTTTTCTTTCTTACGGCCGTTTGGGTTGATTTTGGTTAGGAAATGTTGGAGGAGCTGAAGCTGATGTAAGACTTACCAATGGCCATCAACAGTGGTGATTCTTTGGAAAAATGGGAACTTTCATTATTTTGTGTTACTTTTACTATCTGCTGGTACCTGTCCGCTGACTCTGGGATGGGCTAAAAAGATCCGATCACAAAATGTCCTTGTTAACAGCCAGCTAATACATGGAAACAGGAAGCGTAAGTCAGCTCTGTCACCCGTCTATGATGTCGTCAGCATTTAACTCTGTAGTTCTGTAGTTCTTACGCCACTTACGCCAAATCTCTAACACAAAACACATTTTTTTAGTTTTTAAATTATAGTTATGTATCTCTAAAATAATTATGAATGCATATAAATAACAAATCCCCAAAAGAGATAAATGACCATTTAAGGCAGGGGTCACCAACCTTTTAGAGTACAAGATCCCTGAACCCGGATATATATATTTTAGTTAGTCAAGTAAAAAGTGATACATATTTAAAGTTTTGTGTTATTATTTGTTATGTATATTTATTATTGGTTTTTTTTATTGTATTTTGTTTCTGCAGTGATGCAATGATAAAAAAGCCATGAGCCACGGCTGGCACCCGAGCCACACTTTGGCGAGCCCAGCTTTTGTGGATCTTTCAAGCTTGTGGCAGCAGCTTTACTGCAAACTACAACTTGGCTTGTTGGCTCAGTGTTGAGGGCGAGCAAACGAGCGAGCAAGCAGGTTGAGGAGAGAGTGACTGATCAATGTGTTACAATAGTCAGCCTTAGCGAGCCACAACTCTAAGGTTTTCTTTCGCCAGGGTTTACGAGCGTGCTCAGTGGTCAAAACCCTACGGGAGGGGAGCGCACCGAGGTAATACATTTTTTTTTTTATGTTCTTGTGATCGACTGGCAAAGTCCCTGTGATTAATCTAGGGGTTGGTGACCCCTTTTACCCTCACTGAAGACATAACTGTTCCTAAAAACACAAGGCAGCAAGATCAGCAGAGACACCATCTTTTGTGTTTTGAGTTTTTTCCTGAGTAGTGTTTCTTCCCTTTTTTGGAAACTTTGTCAATTTTCACAGAAATGAAAACAACAAATGTTCACTGCAATGTGACAAATTACAAGTAGCCCCTTCTCTTGTCCCTCGTGCATTCAGTTAGACATTTTTAGAGTACCTTCTTCAGCTATTGCTTGAATGACAGGGCCTTGTCTGATTTCCATTAAAAAAGTATAAGCCCGCAAGAAAGAAAGGTGGCGTATGCTATTCCATTTGTTTGCAATCTCTTAGCCTTGCACTGTCATTGCATTATACCAAAAATCACAATCCACTTCTTATTAAGGTGTTAAATCTTGTCCAGCACTCTGCAATAGCACCTGAAAGATCTGCCTCCAGTAGAACATTGCTGTCCCCCTGTGGGGGCATAACAGGAAATAACTGAGAACCACTGATTTAACCCCATCACTCATCATTTATGGATGAGTGGGTAGCATGTTGGCCTCACAGTCAGGAGATCCGGGTTTGAGTCTCCGTTGGGCATCTCTGTGTGGAGTTTGCATGTTCTCCCCTTGTGTGCGTGGGCTTTCCCCGGATACTCTGGGTTCCTCCCACATTCCAAAAATGCATTTTAAGGTAATTGGCGGCTCTAAATTGTCCATTAGGTACTGCATGAATGTGAGTGTGAATGCTTGTATGTCTGCCCTGCGATTGACTGATGACCAGTCCAGGGTGTACCCCGCCTCCCGCCCGAAGTCAGCTGGGATAGTCTCCCGCAGCCCCAAATGAGGATAAGTGGCATAGAAAATAGATTGATGGACTCATTATTTATAGGTATAAGCATTTTGAGTTGTTTTCTGCATGTAAAACTGTAAAAATTTGTTTTATGTTAATATTTAGGGATTTCTGGAATGGATTATTTGGGTAAACAGTTCATGCACGTTTTGGTAAGAGTCAGACCTTCTGACACTTATGACACTATGTTCAACTGTATACTGTTTTATAAGCTAGAAAGACACGTTACAAGTGAAGAAGCAAATTAGAGTAGTATCTCACAATGTAGCTCATTAATACTAAATTATTATTTTTTATTTTAAAAAATGTCGACGGAAAGTCACATATTTCCACAGAAGTCGACAAAGTTGCTTTTCAGTAAAGTGCAAGTGAAACAGTAACTTGGAACATTCAGAATTATTATTTTGTTTTTATTTAATTGAGTGACAGAAGATGGTCTCCAGGCTCTGGCTTCTGCTTGGCACGATCGGTAGCCATGACTCCTGCTAGCCAAAGGCTGGGCTGCACTGTTTTCATCCACCTACGGTACATAGCCGCTTCCACACCGAATGCCTTGTCTTTTTGTCAGTTTTTAGGCACACTACCCTGGCTTGTGGAGGCGCATCACTATGCCCAATGAAAACTGTACCATGTGGAAAATCTGTATGCAGCTCAGCTGTACCAAACCAAAGGCTGAGCACTAAAAAATTCGAATAGGCTATGAACACATGTATCATTACACCCCCAGATTTTATTAGATGTTACAGGTGGACCAGTTGACCTGGTGCTTTTGATCAATGGTGGTAATTATGGGAATAGGGATCAAACGGGACTCTAACCATTTAGCTGCTCAAATTAGAAGATATATCCTGTTTGATTCCCAGCGCATTCAAAACACCACCCTCCCCCCTTTTTAGATTAACAGATTCCTCCAGACTGCATCTGTCTCGGAAAAAGATTTTGCTAAACAGTCGGAATGTCATTCAGATAGACGATGTACATTTTAACAGCACTGCAAATCACATCCTTCGACGCCACAACATTTTTATATTTTTTATTTTTTATTGAATTTATTTCACTCAAAATCAAAACAAGTCATTCCAAACAACTACAATAACTCAACACAATAAATGAATGAAAAGGAGCAGAAAGATAACAGTCTTATAATATCTGCCCCTTTCAAATTAACAATCATTTAACAGTTCATTTTTATATCATTTTTATACATGTAATATCCTCAATTTAGTTACAGATAAAATGCACATTTTTAACATTTTGATTTTCCCAGTCTTTCAGATTTCCCAACATACATTTCTAACATTTAACTGAAACTTTACAATTTATGAAGCTTCTAACTGTTCATACTTCTTCATTATTGCAGCTTTTATGAATTTCTTGTTCCATAGATGAATTCCTTTTACTGTGACAGTCTGTTCCATTGCTCTGGTCCTGAACCGGGGTTTTTTGAAAATATCTTTTCCTTTCAGATTATAATGACAGTCTCATTTTTCAAAACCTTCCTGATTGTTTGCTGGTAACATATTTTTATTAGCTTTGTACAAAACCTGAAGAATTTTATGCTCAACTATATCATAAAATTTTAAAGTCTTACATTTAATAAACAATGGGTTTGATGGCTCTCTATATCTTTTGTTATTTATGGCTTTCATGGCTTTTTTTGTAAGATAAACAATGGATTGGTGAATGTTTTACAGGTTGATCCCCAAATTTCTACACAGTATGTTATATATGGCAAAATCATTGTGTTGTATAAACTGAGCAGAGCGAGTCAAAAAGAATTTCACTTTTTGCAAAACAGCAATAGATTTGGCAACTTTACCCTTTGTATAACTTACATGTGATTTCCAGCTCAGGTCCTCATCAATGATGACTCCTAGATTGATCCTACATTGATTGATTGATTCATATTCTACATTGTTTAACCAATCTGATGTTCACTACTAAATCATCTTGTATTATTTTTTACTTTCAGGCTAACTGGCACAACCCTGCCCTCCCCAGTTATATCGAGTAAAAACTGGCTGCGGATACACTTTACCTCCGACAGCAACCATCGAAGGAAAGGCTTCAGTGCTCAGTACCAAGGTATGTCAAACACTGTAAATGGGTGCAGGCCCATTTATGCATTTGATCTGTAGGATGAAGTAAATCAGCCAAGAGACAATGTTTGTTCCTGCAAAGTGATCACACGTTAGCAGTCACTGATAATGGTTGACAATCGAGTGGAGCACATAAAAAGACAGAACAAATGTCTAAATTGGATATTAACCCTCAACAACCTCAAAAGCAGTCAGTCTTACTTGACATAAAACAGGGAGCTATTAGCGACAAATCTGTTGAGGATGGTAATCAGTAAAGAGGCAAAGAACAAATAATTTTTCACCTTTCACTCTAAATCTGTGAGATTCTTGCTTTGAAAGACAAACCCTTCCTGGTAGTTGAAAGTGAAGATATGTGCTAAAGCCAAATCCAATGTATCCCCATAAATCTATGGAGATTACAATAATCGACACGAGCATTTGTCAAAGAAGTAGAACTGTTGTTTAATCATTTGCCTTAACCATTGAACTACTTTGTAGCTAGGAGTTGCATGTTTTATTTATTTATTATTAATATTTTAATTTAACAAAATCCCTCTGGCATATTGACAGTACATTATGTTATGATTGTGATCAGGTGGTCAGTCGTAGTTTAAATGTGCATGCAAGGATTGAAAAGTGACATAATGTAAAAGCTCTAATTACAGCCTGCATATTTATTCACTTTATCTGGAGGATAGGGCATTAATATGAGAGACTGTCCACACAGGAAAGTTTTCAGGACAAAATGTGTTTCAACCGTTCATTCACACGGCAACAGGTTCTGGGTGCCCTCAAATAGTATTTTTCTTAAAAAAGCTTCCAGGGTGGGAAAATCTAATAATGTTGTCGTATTGACAAGTAAACTGCTACTTTCCCAAAACAATGACAACACCTCGCCATCGCCGTCACATGACCAGATGTGAGGGGTTGTGTACGACTGCCGACAACCAACATAATATCTGGATATTTTGACTGACGTGACTCCCAGTCAACATTCTTCTGATATTTTTATGTCAAAGTGACTCGCAGAGGTAATTTCACTTTGTCATAAACCTAGACATGCTGAACAAGGGGAAAAGGACCCCCCTTGTGCGCATGAGGTGTTTCTTCTTCTATTGTTTTGCTATGCTATGTGGTTTTGTCTGTGTGTCTGTTTACAATGCTACATGTAAGTGTGCCTTATGTATTACATCATTTTCAACCAGTAATCTTTTCCTTTGTGGACTGGACTGTTGACTGATGTGATACTGTGTGGATACGATTTTCAACCCACCAAATAAATAAATAAAAATAGGAGGCTTCCTGTGCGGACTTTAGTCACATGGTGATTTATAACAAATATATTTAACAACAAAGCAGCAACACAACCAATGTTGTAAGTTCTAAGGAGCAAACTGCACAGCCAGCATTAATAACGCTGATTAGTTCATAATAAACAACAGTAAGCCAAACGTGACACACAACACACCAACAGCTGACCAACATCTTAAAGCGCATGTAGAGACTTCTAGTGTAGAGCGTCTAGTGGCCCCATCTTATGGAGTTCATAAAAACAAAATCAGGATAGTGGCCTACTGCTACAACAGTGAAAGCCAATGTTTTTATACACGGCGACTATAGGAAACCCAATGGTTGATTCAATAGAGGTATACATTGGAGCATTTATGGTAGTTCTTTGAAACCACACCAATAACAAAATCCAACTCTACCAACTGGGACCAATCTTGTCAATAAAGACGTGGAGGATCAATTTTAGATCATTTTACTGACTTGAGGACAGTAGTTTGTACTGTTTGCTTTTCCCAGCTCATTGAAGTTGGCACACAAGAGTCAAATGACCTTTGACAACACTGGCTGGATGTTCAGAATGAGTCCACACTGTGTGGACTCCTGGCACCCAGCAGAGATGTGCTCTGTATTTGCACCAGACTTTCCTTTTCCCAATCCAAATAGGACATCCAGATACAATAAAGTCAGATGTAAATGGGGGTTGACTCTTTTTATTCACATATCAAATACCCAGTGACAAAAAAGCATCTCAGCACATGCTCGGGTTTATATAATTGAAGGTTTTCCACGGACAGACGCCTGAAATGACCAGATTGGGCTTGCTTGACAAAGATGACATATCCTCTTATTAAGAGAATAGATAGATATAATTAGCATATTAAAATATGTCTGGAAAGTTCAGAAGGTTATTTTCAACACATAATACTAGGCTACATTTTTCTGATTCCATCATGACCACCCATGTTTTGTCAATTTCCTCTGCTGTCACTTTGTGTCCGCCATGAGTAAGAGAGACAGACTTGCTTTATGCCAAGTATTTGTCAGTGGAATGCAGCCTGGTTGCACCACAAATTTGTGTGTTATCCTCTGCAAAACATTTACGTTGAAAATCATATAAATAACATGCATTTCAATGCTGCTTGTTTATATTTCTCTTTGCCTTTTTATTTTTCCTCTAGCTAGCCCCGACTTGTCGTTTATTCTTTTCTACTTTGCATATGTGCTCACTATCCACTCCCTGCTACTGTTGCAGTTGTTTTGTGGGTGTGTGATACACTTACTGGAATACACAAGCACAATCTTACTGACATCCTTAAGAACACCTGCACAATCTAACGATAATCAACGCAAGCTTTGCATTAGATATTTGGTTTTTACCGATATTAATGTTCAGTTTTGATTGACATGGTCAGAAAAGTTTGGTCATCCATCCATCCATCCATTTTCCTCCGCTTATCCGGGTCTGCGGCGCAGCAGCTTCAGTAGGGAAGTCCAGACTTCCCGGTCCCCAGCGACCTCTTCCAGCTCCATCGGGAGGACACCAAGGCGTTCCCAGGCCAGCTGTGAGACATAGTCCCTCCAGCGTGTCCTAGGTCTTCCCGGGGGCCTTCTCCCGACTGGGCATGCCCGAAACACCTCACCAGGGAGGCGCCCGGGAGGCATCCGGACTAGATGCCCGAGCCACCTCAACTGGCTCCTCTCGATGTGAAGGAGCAGCGGCTCTACTCTGAGCTCCTCCCGGATGGCCGAGCTCCTCACCCTATCTCTTAGGGTGAGTCCAGCCACCCTACGAAGGAAACTCATTTCCGCCGCTTGTATCCGCGATCTCATTCTTTCGGTCATGACCCATAACTCATGACCATAGGTGAGGGTGGGAACGTAGATCGATCGGTAAACAGAGAGCTTTGCCTTCCGGCTCAGCTCTCTCTTCACCACGACGGTCCGGTACAGCGACCGCATTACTGCAGATGCTGCACCGATCCGTCTGTCGATCTCACGCTCCAACCTTCCCTCACTCGTGAACAAGAACCCGAGATACTTGAACTCCTCCACCTGAGGCAAGACCTCACTCCCAACCCGGAGGGTACAGTCCACCCGTTTCCGACTGAGAACCATGGCCTCGGATTTGGAGGTGCTGAGTCTCATCCCAGAAGCTTCACACTCAGCTGCAAACCGCTCCAGTAAACGCTGAAGGTCACAGCCTGATGAGGCCATAAGGACCACATCGTCTGCAAATAGCAGAGACGAGATCCTAAGGTCACCAAGCTGGACTCCCTCAACACCTTGACTGCGCCTAGAAATTCTGTCCATGAAGATTATGAACAGAATCGGTGACAAAGGGCAGCCTTGGCGGAGGCCAACGTTCACCGGAAACAAGCTCGACTTACTGCTGGCAATGCGAACCAGGCTCCTGCTTCGATTGTACAAGGACCGAATGGCACGTAGAAGCGGACCATCAATCCCGTACTCCCGGAGCACCCCCCACAGGACACCACGAGGGACACGGTCGAATGCCTTTTCCAGGTCTACAAAGCACATGTAGACTGGTTGGGCAAACTCCCACATACCCTCGAGTACCCTTGCAAGGGTGTAGAGCTGGTCCAGTGTTCCGCGACCGGGACGAAAACCACATTGCAGCTCCTCTAACCGAGGTTCGACTAACGGTCGTACCCTTCTCTCCAGCACCCTGGAGTAGACTTTCCCAGGAAGGCTGAGGAGTGTGATCCCCCTATAGTTGGAACACACCCTCCGGTCACCCTTTTTAAAAATGGGGACCACCACCCCGGTCTGCCAGTCCAGAGGTACTGTTCCTGACTTCCATGCAATGTTGTAGAGGCGTGTCAACCAACACAGTCCTCCAACATCCAGAGCCTTGAGAAATTCTGAGCGGAACTCGTCTACCCCCGGAGCCTTGCCACTGGGGAGTGATTTGACTACCCCAATTACCTCAGCCACGGTGATAGAACTGTCCACGTACGTATCCTCAGACTCTGCTTCCTCTATGGAAGGCATGTCAGTGGGATTGAGAAGGGCCTCGAAGTATTCCTTCCACCGACCAACTATATCCACAGTCGTGGTCAGCAAGCCCCCGTCCGCACTGTAAACAGTGTGAACTGGGGGCTGCTTCCCCTTTCTGAGGTGTCGGACGGTTTGCCAGAACCTCTTCGAGGCCGACCGAAAGTCGTGCTCCATAGCCTCACCGAACTCCTCCCACACCCGAGTTTTTGCCTCGACCACCGCCGAAGCCGCGTGCCGCTTGGCCTGCCGGTACCTGTCAGCTGCTTCGGGAGTCCCGCAAGCCATCCATGCTCGATAGGACTCCTTTTTCAGCTTGACGGCAGCCCTAACCCCCGGTGTCCACCATCGGGTTCGGGGCTTGCCACCACGACTGGCACCGACCACCTTGCGGCCGCAACCACAACTGGCTGCCTCAGCAATAGAGGCACGGAATACGGCCCATTCGGACTCAATATCCCGGTCCTCCCTCGAAATGCAGGCGAAGCTCTGCCGGAGATGAGAGTTGAAGACTCGACGAACGGGAGATTCTGCCAGACGTTCCCAGCACACCCTCACTACGCGTTTGGGTCTGCCAGGTCTGTCCGGCATCCTTCCCCGCCATCTAATCCAACTCATCACCAGGTGGTGGTCAGTTGACAGCTCAGCCCCTCTCTTCACCCGCGTGTCCAGAACATACGGACGCAGGTCTGATGATACGACCACAAAGTCGATCATAGACCTGCGACCTAGGGTGTCCTGGTGCCAAGTGCACTTATGGACATCCTTATGTTCGAACATGGTGTTCGTTATGGACAAACTGTAATTCGCACAGAAGTCCAGCAACAACACACCGCACGGGTTCAGGTCAGGGAGGCCGTTCCTCCCAACCACGCCCCTCCAAGTCACACTGTCATTGCCCACATGGGCGTTGAAGTCTCCCAGTAGAACTATGGAGTCACCAGCTGGGGTGCTCTCCAGCACCCCTCTGATAGACTCCAAGAAGGCTGGGTACTCTGAACTGCCGTTCGGCGCATAGGCACAAACCACAGTCAGGACCCTTTCCCCAGCCCTAAGGCGTAGGGAAGTGACCCTCTCGTTTACTGGGGATGACTCCAACACAGAGGCACCAAGCCGGGGGGCTAACAATAAGCCCACACCAGCTCGCCGCCTCTCCCCAGCGGCAACTCCAGAGAAGAACAAGGTCCAGCCCCTCTCAAGGAATTTGGTTCCAGAGCCTAAACTGTGGGTTGAGGTGAGTCCGACTATATCTAGTCGGAATCTCTCCGCCTCTTCCACAAGCTCGGGCTCCTTCCCCACCAGAGAAGTGACATTCCATGTCCCAAGAACCAGATTTGGTCGCCGAAGCCCAGGTCGCCCGGACACCCGCCCTCGACCACTGCCCAAATCACACAGCACCGGACCCTTATGCTTGCCCCTGCAGGTGGTGGGTCTGCGGGGGGGAGTTCCCGTGCGGCTTCTTCGGGCTAGGCCCGGCCAGGTCCCACGGGTGAAGACCTGACCACCAGGCGCTCGCCTGCGAGCCCCTCCCCCAGGCCTGGCTCCAGGGTGAGGCCCCGGTATCCCACGTCCGGGCGAGGTGCGGTCACTCCTCTTGGTTTTTTTCATAGGGGTCTTCTGAATCACTCTTAGTCTGGCTCGTCACCTAGAACCTGTTTGCCTTGGGAGACCCTACCAGGGGCATAAAGCCCCCGACAACATAGCTCCTAGGATTACTCGGGCACTCAAACCCCTCCACCGCGGTAAGGTGGTGATTCACGGAGGTTTGGTCATATGCTCATTATTGTGGTTGTAGTTTGCAGCATTTTAGAACTGCAGTGCAGATTACTGAAGAACAAAAGAACAGGTCAAAATACCACCCATATGTCGCAGTGCCGACCGTATTGCTTAATCTATAGCTATCAATATCAATCAATTCTGAAGGCAGAAATTTTCATACATAGCCTTTTGTTGGATCTCATTAGAGTTCCAGATGTACCTAATTTTTATCTGTGGCCAGCAACTATGTTTAGTATTAATGCATACCCTACTCTCCAGTAACGTGCAGTAAAGTTCAAGGGTGGTGAGGAACTGACTTCTTTTAAGTTTTTTTTCGCTTGAAAGCTTGCGTGATCTTGATTTTCAATATGTGTATAGAATAGTGGTCCCCAAACTACAGCCCGCGGGCTGGATACGACCCACACACCATTTGACCCAGCACCCTGAACAATACCAGAGACGCATTATGATCTTTTTTTTTCAGTCTGGCCACACGAACGAGACTAACCGTGTTTACGCGTAGCTGTAGTTCTTGCAAAAGGGAAATCTTTTTCTGCGTTTTGTGTTGTGTTGTTGTTGATTTGTGTTATTGCTGTTTGTTATTGTAAATTGGGTTTGTTAAAGAAAGCTTTGCTGGTGTTTTTTTATTTTGTATTTATCTTATTTGTTTTCTTTCACTCTGATTGTATGTTTATATGTATTTTTTATTATGAAAAAATAAATAAACGTGGCCGCACGGTGCCTGAGTGGGTAGAATGCTGGCCTTACAGTCAGGAGGTTCAGGGTTGGAATCTCCGTTGGGCATCTCTGTGTGGAGTTTGCATGTTCTGTTGCGTGGGTTTTCTCCAGGTACTCGGTTTCCTCCCACATTCCAAAAACATGCATGTTAGGATAATTGGCAACCCTAAATTGTCTGTTAGAGTGTGAGTGTGAATGGTCCCTCTCCGTTTTTGAAAGAATAGGTGTCCACACATCTTTATATTTTAAAAAAAAGCATCCTCACGGAACCGGATAAACGTACAGTCATGCGCATGCCAAACCTGTAGGCAGCAATAGCAATATAAATTGTGTGCACTGACAAGGAGGTAGGATTACTTCTTAACGTTCATTGAGAATACAAAGCCAACAAGACAAAATATCGCCAGTTCAGAGGGCATCCATGTTGTTTCTGAAGTAGAGACAGGTCAGATGTGTGACGCCACACCATACGCTGTCGCAGGAAGTGACACTTTCGCAAAACTTTGGTTATTTGCATCCATACGCAAACGTATAACCAGATTTTTCTCCAGATCTACACTTTGGTCGGAGGTTTTAAAGACCTTAGTTTTTAGTGTCATATCAGATTTGTGTGGCTAATACACAAAAACGTGTAGAAAAAAAGTTTTTTTTTATGAGATACGTGTAGTTTCTAAAACATCTACTACGTGTAGACAGGGCTAATGCAAGATTTTTTTCTGGGAAGAACCCAGAGTGGGTTACTTGGTTATTATTTATTTAAGAAATTGTGTTATTTATTTAATTAATAGTGATATTATTTATTTTCTGACTTTTTTTTTCCTGTGAAGATCCCAGAAAGGGATATTTTTATTTGGTTATGTGTGGCTTTCTAGAAAACAATACAGTAAATGTTTACGTTTAGGCATCCCTGCGATAGCCAAACTTTTTCTGTTACGAACTGACCCCAGCCCCCATCAAAAAAGAGAAAAGTTATGTGGCCCTCACATAAAAAAGTTTGGGGACTCTTGGTATAGACCGTGAAAGCAGGGTCTCACAATCCCTCTGACTTTTTGGGTTTCAAGCAGGAGGTGACAGAAACGTTACCACAGGGATAACTGCCTTGTGGTGACCAAGCGCTTTTGATCCTTCGATGTCAGCTCTTACTATCATTTTAAGCAGAATTCACCAAGCGTTGAATTGTTCACCCACTAATAGGGCATGTGAGCTGGGAGGATTACTAACAACACATCATCAGTAGGGTAAAAGTAACCTGTCTCATGACGGTCTAATCCCAGCTCACATGCCCTATTAGTGGATGCACAATCCAACGGTTGGTGAAGTACAACTCTGAGCTCTGCCATGTACAGAAGTACACGGACGACACGGCCGTTGTGGGATGTATCAGGAATGAACAGGAGAATGAGTACAGAAAACTGATCCAGGACTTTGTCAACTGGTGTGACACAAACCACCTGGTCCTCAACATCACCAAGACCAGGAAAATGATGGGATACTTTAAGAGGAACAGGACACCCAGAAGCTGTTCTCATTAAAGGTGATCGTGTGGCGGTGGTTCACACCTACAAATACCTGGAAGTGCATCTGGATGACCTCAAGCCTCAAGCCTCAAGCCTCAAAAAGAAGGTTGCCACACTCCTGGACATACTGGTGAGGAAGGTAGACTTCGTCATTGGCATTAAGCTGGACAGCCCGAAATCTGTTGCAGAGCAAAAAACACTGAGGAGACTCATTTCCATCATGGACAACCAGCATCATCTAATGCACATAATCATCTTCCAAGAGAAGAGCACCTTCAGTGAAAGACTACAATCACTGAAAGACTGAGGAGATCATTCCGCTCCCAAGCTATGCGGCTTTTCAACCCAACAG